>JAQGCC010003888.1:0-14258 GCA_034698905.1 Xestoiulus laeticollis
TGCTCAGGATTTTTTCACTTGCCATAGGAAAATGGTGTGCATAGGATTGATTTATGAGCATGCAAGTTTGTGTTAGGAAAAAAATGCAACTCAACTCAGATTGGCGCATTTGAGCATTACCTAAATTTACTTCTGCGCATGCACGAGGTCAATGCTCAAACCTCATAAAACTCTAAATTTTGTACTTGCTCAGTTGTCTGAGTACCCTTTATGCCATTAAGTGAAAAAATCCTGAGCATGACCAATGCACCAATCAGGATTCAGAAAATTGTCACGTGGTCTAGGTGCAATTCGAAAAATAAAAAAAAATTGAGGAATCGTTTCATTCCTCAAAAATATGCTCAGTTGTCTGAGTACCCTTAATATTCGATACAACAATCGATTAATAATGCTATTGCGCGTGAAAGTGATTGAACACAATGCAAAAATTGCCAATTAGCCGACTAAACTTTTTTGCGCCATTTCTGTGACGTTATATCGGCATCGCTGCAATTCTCTTAAAGTTAAGCCATAATTTCAGTATTAAGATGTTTAAAATGTAGAAATTATGTCATGAATAACATGACAGCTGCATTGCAATACAGAAATATTTATTTATAGGGGTGATGTACAATTTAAAGTGATAATTTGTGCACAGTGTTAACATGATGTTTCGTGTAATAGCCCCATCCATGCTTTGATTGGTAAACATGTAAAAAATTGTAAAAAAAAGAAGGGAGGAGGTCCTTGCATGAGTAAATATAGTTTATGCATCATGCTTAAACGAGCATGCCCTAACATTTCTTTCTCTACCCTCAAAAGGACATTACTTCGACAACAGCGATGAGTGACATTTCTCCCTTTTAAATTTCGGCATTTTTTTTCTATTGTTAAGTGCCGGAAATCTGCACAAAGCATCCGGGACTACTCCGGACATATTAGAGACGACCCGCAATGGATCCATGCATAATCTTAAAGAAGGCGGTTCTCGGATGGCAGGCAGAAAGACAGGCTCTCGTAACAAATCCAGAGGCGACTTTGCCTACGATTCCAAACCTTGGTCCAGTAAAAGCAGAACTGGTCAAGGGATGAATGGCATGATTGGAGGCGGTGGAAAGTATGCCCAGCTTCACAGCAGAGTTCCAGTGCAGTACAAAGCATCGTCCATGTATACTAATCGAGCAAAAGGATCCCAGATTTCCTTGGGTAAGTTGAAAGTCCTTTCATCCATAAAATTATAACAAGTGCTTAAAGCCGGCCACACACGAGGCAATTTTTTGCCCGAAACAAATTCTAGAAATAAAATTTCGTGGAATTTCGGCGTGTGTGCCGAATGGAAAATTTCTTGACTGGAAATTTTAATTTATATTCAGAATGGAATAATATTCTATTCAGGAATTTTATTTCAGTTTCTCGACCAATCAAGAATCTGGAAAATTTCCCGTGCATGTCGCTAGATTACATTTCTCATTTTCGTATCGATCAGTGCTGTCGATATAGGGATAATTGCAGGAAATTGATAGGGAATTCCTATATTTGTTGCTTCACGTGTGTGTGTGGAAAAATTTAAATTTGTTTTTCGCAATAAATTGTCTGGAAATTTTGGGCACTTTATTTCGGCAGATAAATTGCCTCGTGTGTGGTCGGCTTAACTTGACTCAGTCGAAATTTTTATGACACATTTATTCTGTATATCAATAGGTGCCGGCCTAAGTTTGGACTCTCACGATGGTGAAGTTACTTCAACGACTACCGGACTCGATATGGATTCCCTTCTGGATGATGCGGAACTTAGCACCGACGACGGCAGCAGCCAAACGGAAGGCACGGAAATTCATACCATCAGGCGGCAGTTGGAAAGTCTCGAGGGCATGTATTCCGAGGTGATGCGTATGCTCGGTGTCAAGGAAGCACCTAGATCCCAGCTGATGGGGCAAAGAAGCTTGCACGATCTACGGCCATCACGACGAAAAGTTTTCGGAAGCTTATCATCCCTGACGGGAAAAGGTTATCCTTCGGCTTCTGGTGGTATGCGAGCAGGAGGCCATAAAGATAGACAGGGTCAGAGTGATCGGAAAAAGGGACGAGAACCAAAGTAAGTTTTTGTTTCAGTACAATCGTGTTTAAAACTTATATTATACCGTGAATCACTGGATATTTGCCTTATAATACAGAAACATTCACTTATTGGGTGCATACTAGCCAGGGTTTCCAAAACCTGGAATGTCAGGGAATTTAAAATGGTGATGGATAAACCTGGAAAAGTCAGGGAATTTTTCATGGAATTTTTCTGACCAAAAAAATGTTGGGAAAATTATGCCGTAAACTTGTTAAGCCATGGAAAAGCCTGGAAAGTAAGGGAATTTCATTCTCAAAAAAATGTGGAAACTCTGCTAGTACACTGTACTAAATGTTGAAAATGGAAATTTTTGTGCAGTGATGTTTCGTGTAATGGCTCCACCCGTGGGGGCCCTTACACGAGCAAATATGGCAAATAACAATTATGATAAACAAAATAACACCTTTCACAAAAATTTTAAATCTAATTTGGTGACTTTTCAGGGGTGTTGGAAGACGTTTTCAGCGGCTAGAATCTCACGTGGTGACGTTGGCTCGCAGCGTAGCACACCTGTCGTCGGAAATGCGCACGCAGCATATCATGTTCCAAGAACTGGAAAATTTGCGACAGGAAGTTGGTCAGTTGCATGATCAGCAAGCAGCGTTGCGGTCAAATCGCACTGGGCATGGTGGGGGAGCGGCCAACAGTCGCAGCGCCAACGGTGGTGCCGCCTCTGCAGGACGTGAGTGGGACAACTTCCGCTGCAGTATTCCGTCGCTAACTAACCCTGCACGAGTGAAAAAACTGACAAAGTAAAGACCGTTTATCCTTCTTCTCAACCCTCGGTTCATTGCTGGAATCCTGACAACCTGTTTTATTGTTTTAGGTTTTTTGGAGATGAACCACCCCTATTAAGACTGTTTCTTAAGAAATTGGGATACGAAGTAAGTGCGAATTGCTCCTCGGAACTGTTTAAGTCGGTTGGTATACCAGAATAAGCCTTTTTTTAAATAATTTTTTTAATTTAATTTTGGAAACTGATAGGAACAAATGAAATGTACGAAAACCTAGCATAAATATTCTATTATTTGTTTAAATTTTTTGTTTATGTTTAATGTATATTCCATTTCATGGAAATATGTCCGTAAAGTTTACCTGACCTCTACAATTATAAACTTTACAGACATATTTCCATGAAATGGAATATACATATACATAAACAAAAAATTAAACAAATAATAGAATATTTATGCTAGGTCCTCGTGCTATCAGCTTCCAAAATTAAAATTAAAATAATTTAGAAAAAAAGGCTTATTCTGGTATGCAATCCTCTTAATTGAAGAATGAATACATAGCAAAGTATCCGTCGTAATCGACCAAATTTTCCGTTCAGAAATATGCAACTCAGTTTGAAACTGAGAAAATCGGGATCATCGAACTTCCATACCTGACTGAAGAGCGCCTTCAGAAAATTGGCATTCCGATGGGTCCGAGAATGAGGATACTTCAGGAAGCGCAAATGTCATTTCGACAGGAACACTTTAACATTTACATTGTGTAAATAACAGCATTGCCGGCAAGTCTTAGGGTTAGTACTTTTTCGACTTTTGGCACAAATCGAAAGTTTGCAGAATTAAGGTAAATCCGTAAGAAACTGGTTTTTATAATGTGTGTACTGTGTGCATTTCGTATGTAAATATTCATTGTTTAAAACCTAGATACGCATCAAAATTTTATTGTGAAGCATCTATAGTACGTATGCAAATGTAAAAATGGGTGGTGGTGGTCGAATATTTGATGAATACATGTTTATCTTTAGGATTTCATTTTTAAAACTCATCTCACTATCATAATTTTGGTATTAAATATTTGGAGAATTTATCAATGATTATCAATAATTTTTAATAATCTATTTTATATCGTGATGCTGGTTTTAGCAAACTGTGGGCCATAGTCCATGTTACTTTTTTCGGGGTCAGCGAGATAATATACATGTACATTATTTATAAAAAAATATTTTTTTTACAAATGCATTTAATTTTGTCTACAAATAAATGTACCGTAAATACTCGAATAAACCTTTGCGGGTTCATTATATTTAAAAAAAGGAACATTGACCCGGGGTTTACTCATTCTTATTCCATCAAAGTTGGTAGCAATACATGTAAATTAAATTAAAAAATTACCAGAAACAAGCATCTACGGTATAGCGGTATTTATTTGCCTGATATTTCAATAATATGGGGAATCCCCTATGCACTGCACAGAAAATGTGAGGCGGGAGCACTTAGGGAATTCCCCTAATAACCGGGGTTTATTCGAGACGTTGGACGAGATATTTCTTGTAAAGTTGCTAATGAAATATTTGAACAGAATCATTAATTGGTTTCAAAGTACTAATGTCAGCTACTTTGCATAGCGCAGCACAGACCTTGGAATGCGTTGGCAGTTGGCCAACATAATTTGAGTGAATTCCTTTGCTCTTAATTTAAAATTCTATAAACCAGATAAATTGATCGTTAAAGGTCAATTGTAACCTGCCTGCAGACAAATTTTGTTGCTATTTTAGGATTAATTAATCAGTTAATTTATCTGGATTGAGCTCTAAAATAATTTCTTTCAGCAACAGGACGAGAAGGTTTTAAGCATAGGCCTATATTTTTAATTTTAAAATCAAGATGGTCAGAGAAAATTGTTTTAAAAACTGGAAAAGACGGAGAATTTAAAAATTTAATTTCTGGGAGAACCCACAACAGGAAGTCAAATTTATTGGTAAGTTTAATTTTTTTAAATTTTCTTTTTTAAATAAAATTTAAGACTTCCTATTACCTTTTTTTGCAATGTGCTGTCAAGTCAATAATGGTGAAAATTGTTTTTACATACAAGTGATAACATAATTATTACGCACAGAATTTGAACGCTTTTTTCAAACAGAAAGATGCGCGTATTGTACTATGATGTTTGAATATGTCGTTTGTCAAAATTTAAATTTGTTGACAATGAATCCCGAATCGAGTAACTGTGTCGAAACTCACTGCAGGGATATTAAGAGGGATTGAGCACGCCTACCTTAATGCTATAACCACAATGACAGCACTGTATGTTTTTCCAATGCGTTCTCGTAAAGGTAAATCAGATGATAGGGCAATAAGGGAGGCGTGCTCAATCCCTCTATTGACTCGAAGGTTACTTTCCAGTAACTTATTTTGTGTTTTCGTTTAAAATCGGATCAAAAGTCAATATCTCATCATCCGATGAAATGTGAGTAGATTTAATAACATGTTTTATTGCTCATCACTGTTACATAAATTAAATAATGGAGTATCTTTGCTGGTAATAAGATGAGGGTATTTTGGGTCGTAATTAGTTGTCCTCACAATTGATAGCCTTAGAGCCGTTTGTGCTTACTTGACGTGCACATTGAGCTTCCTCCCACATCCGTAAGGTGGCGTTGCTAGCGCGCTGGGGATCCAAACAAAACGATGTGCCACTCTACGCTTAGACTCCTCCAGCCGCGAGGTGGCGTTGCTACACTTAGACACCAAGTCATTCACTTATAAAATGCTGACACGAAGTCGGCATACTGGTTTACCCCATATACTGTGCTCTCAATCCTGAGGACAACTAGTGATTACTGGTTATTTAAGTGAAAGGGTATTTTGTGCGAAGGTTTTAATGAAATTGTAGCACTATTTCAAGATATATGCAAGGTCTGGGTCCATTCAATTTAAAGATTTCATCCACTCATTGTATATATTCAAATTTTATTGTTATGTTGTAAAAATAGCTTAGCCATTTGAACTTTTACATATTCGTACATGTACAGTATAGTACATTAATGCGAGACTTGAAAATCCTTTAGCACGAGTCCAGATATGGTGAATATGTGCAATGAAATGATTCCGGTATATATATGATGAATTACTAGAAAATGTGTACTATATGACAAGCAAACGTATATTGCTTAGGGCTAGAAATTCAATGGATTATTTCAATCTAAAAACTTTTTTGCGATTAGAAGCATGTTTTCATTTCTTTCATCCTCATAAATATATACCACATTTTTGGTGTCGATATAGGAATTTCCTGAATTACGTTTCTAAAAAACGGCTTGAGGTATTTGATATGATGCAAGAGTTCAAATTCAGAAGATATGATGAATCTTTCAGACAAGTTTGGAATCCATCAGGAAACAAACAAATTTAGTGTTTCCTGAAAGCAGCATATACTTGATCGTCACACTCATCTGAAAATAATAATAATACAACGTAGAAATTAAATTGATGGTTTTAACAGGTGCTCTCTAATACAAAAACCGAATGTGCTACTAGCTGATACTGTCTGTGGCACTGTCAACAGACTTGCTGGCACGAACAGTATGTTTTATAGCACATTTATTTTTAATTTTTTCGGTAATACTTACTTTCGGATAGCCACTACGAATGATAAATTGATTTCTATATTCGTATACGTTCCCAGCTTGAAGAGGGCAGTTACCATCTACTTTTGGGCAAGCATTCAGTCCTCCAACACCAAATGGCACGTCAAAGCCAGCAATTACTCCGTAAACTTTGTGATTCAGTTGGGGGATGTCCTCGGCTACATGATACATTACATGATTCAAGCATGCTGAATAAATTCAACTTTTTAAAATTGTTTGACGAACTTACTTGGTCGAACAACCATTGTAAAACTGACATTGGTTCCCCGTGCCAGTTCACAGCCATTTTTGTACGTTACACATGGAGTCACGGTAATTGATTCAATTCTATCCGTAGATCCAGGCTCTAAACATAAAATTAATTACAATTAGTGATGATCTTTTCTCAAAAAATAATTTCACAAATCTTAGTTCACAATCATCCAAATGTTATACAATGTGTATCAGATAAGTCGTAATTCTGTGTTTATACAGTAAAATCTTTATGCCTGTATTAAAGTCTGCATACAGTAATAGGCTCCTTCACGCGAGCACTGTTAAGCATAAGCCAGCAGCGCTTTTTCCGCTTAATTAGATGTGCGCATGCGCTGTTCATGCGCGCATCTAATTACGCGGGAAAGTGTGGCCAGCTTGTGCATAACAGCGTTCGCGTGAAGGAGCCTATTGTGAAATGGTGGTGTAATACTTTGCCTTGACTAAATTCCGAAAACGAATTAATTGAGCAAATGCCCCCCTTGAATAAGCTTATATTCTGCTAGTCTGCTCTCGATATAACGAACGCCAGGGGGATGGATGGGGACATTCGTTCGTTATATTTCGCTCATATGCGGCTTTCATGGTTTTTTATGACACCTAGCAGTATTTATCGACTGAATGACTTTTTTTTACCTCAACAGTACTTCTGTCTTGTATTTAACACTTTAGAAATACAATTTTTGTCAAATTCTGAAGAGCATTCAGCTTTTTGCGGAATTTTTCTGCAGTATTTTGAGTATTTCTTAAGTAAGCATTAGAATGTTTTAAGATATTAATTTTTAAAACCAGTCCTTAAAATCAATATTCATATCAACATCGAATTGCTGTTCGTTATAAACAGTCATTTAGTATTGTAGGATATAAAGTCAAAGAAGCCTACCTCTCTGTTCGTTATATCGAGAGCCGACTGTATATTGTTTTACTGTTAATTTGATATTTTGCTTTTACATTGCCAATGTACGTGTAGATAGAACTCTATATACGTGTTGAGGACAATTGCCTATGTCAGTAACACGTGAATTTCCCAGTCAAACAATATAAACAAACAAATAGCAACCCACATTTTAGGACGGAAGCGTTTCATATTTTCACTTCCTGAATAATTAATAATAGGGTGTCGTGAAACAAAATACATTCCTCAACACGGGAGACCTGGATTTTTTGTACACATGCAAGTGCCATTTGAAGGCACATTCCCACCTCCTGTAAAAGTTAATATATGTGGAGCTTATTATTTGATTGCAAATTTGCATGTTGTTTTAAAATTGATTGAAATTGAAAGCCCTGCAGGAAATTTTTACAATATTTTGTTTTGCATAAAAACTGCTCTGGTAATATTCTATCAATTCCAGTTGATAAGTTTTCATTTGGTTGAATCACCCTGTAATTTGGGAATAGAGAAAGGGGAATGGGTAACGGTATCGAAAGAGAAAAAGTAGGTAAGGAGTTCATTGTCTTTAAGTTTCATGTCATTGTCGTTTTCTCGAGATTTCAGGTAGCCTACTAGGCCTATCTTTGCATGAAATCTATGTTACATTTCGTAAATTCTCGCCATAAAAATAAGAGAGTGGAACATTAGGAAGGGAAAAAGTTTAATTTCCTTTTTGATACGATTAGAATCTGGTTCAATTTTCGATGCATTACCTTATCTCATATCTATTTTTCTTATTTTTCCAACTTATTTTAAAGAAAAAATGTAGTTTGGTTTTAATCAAATACTTTATATAGGGTTCCCCTAGACCTGGAAAACCTGGGAATTGTCAGGAAAAAATAATTTATCTTGAAAAAGTTTGGTAAATTCAAATCATATGAGATTGGCAAAAATGAAGATTTCACCTTAATACACATTTTGCATAAACAAATTGACATCCAAGATCTCGTATAACTATTTAATGTTTGGAATATTTGTTAACCGCATAAATACTTAATTTTAATTAGTTTTGATTATTAATTCAGATATGGCAAAGGAAAAAATCCGTTTATAATATAAAAAAAATAGTAGTTTGTCCTATCCATGTCCTAATGGACATGTTGAATTACCCGTGTTGAAATGGACATGTTGGATTAACCGTGTTGAAATGGACATGTTGAATTAACCGTGTTGAAATGGACATGTTGAATTACCCAAATTGAAATGGACATGTCGATTACCCAAATGGAAATGGACATGTTGATTACCCAAATTTTCCTGCATGTAGCTGCAACCAAGAAAGCCAACGGCCCCTAGATGGTAAAGTCCGAGATAATTTGACTTGCGTGCATCAATTCAATGAGAGTTACGTTTGCCAATGAAAATTTAGGCTACTCTTGTGAGAATAAAAGAAAGCCACTTTTGCTTGAAAAGTTGAAATGAAAACTGGAGAAAATTGACTGCAAAACCCAGTGTGAACGCTTTCGTCCCCTTGGCCTCATCGTTCGTTGCCCCACAATCTAATATGCTTGAACTCGTTTCCAACGAAAGCAATTTTATATTAAAAAAGATAATAGACATGGCATAACCACCCCTTATTCCATAAACTGTTATTAGCAGTTTCCTAATGAGTTACAAACGCAATTTGCAACACCCTTCCTGGCCCAATAAGCCGACATTTTTTCGAGGTTCCTTATATATTTTTTAATATGCCAAATGTTTGTTTTCTATATTGCATTCTTTTTCCTTATAGTTATAATAAAATAAAAATTATCCATACGTAATTTTTTCATGTCCAATTCGTATTTTGTAGGCGTTATATACGAGGGTAATAAATGCAAATTATTTTGTATAAAAAATGTATGATGCAGCTTTAAAGTTTCAATAAGTAATTTATTAATTCCTGTTATTCTTGAATATGTAACGAAAATGAAACATTTACGAAATGTAGTTTACAATGTTTTAACATCATGCATATCCCTGTCCTACTTTATACCCTATATCCCAAATAAACAATTTTTAAACTCTTGGATACAGGGTAAATCGCATGCCGAAATTACAGGAGAGATTCAAATTGAATTTCCCCTTTCTTTATTAAAACCTTTTACTCTAGATTTGGGTAATAATGTTACCGGTCAAGTTTTCATATTTTTTTTTTGAAAAAATTCCTTATATCCTCAAGAAGCTTTTTATATGTAAAGTTGATTTAAGCAAGGCATACATCATACATTGCAGAGTTTGAATAGCTGATGCTTAAATCTTTAGAAAAACAAGTTAGTAATTTGGTATAGTTTAATTTTCCGAATTTATTGATAAAAAATTGAACACTATAGCTAACAATATTAAACGCTATTATTAATTTCAATCAACTATTTGTTTAAAGTAATTTTTCTCAAGTTTGAAAGTTTGAAACTGATTTGCATAATTTGAATAGCTGTTGATTAAATCTGTAGCAAAGAAAGTGTTAGATAATTGTTTAGTTTAATTTTCAGCATTTGATGATAACAATACTGAACACTAGACCTATATACAAACTTAAACTCAATAATTATAATAATTTTAACCAACTCTTTATTTAAAGTAATTTTGCTTGTATATTTGCTCAAGTTTGGAAGTTTGAACAGCTGAACGTTGCTTAAATCTTTTGAAAAAATATTGTTTATACAGTATAGCCATAAATGCGGAAAAACTTCAATTCTATAATTAATTTCAATCAAGTCTTTGTAGTTGTGCTCATATTTGCAGTTTTGAAGAATTGAAACTGATTAATTGCAGAGTTTGAATAACTATTAATTAAATCTTTAGAAGAAAAAAAAAGTGTTAGAAACTTGATAAGTTTAATTTTAAGCATTTGTTGTAAAAATATTGAACATTATATCCAAACTTCAACTAGTTAATTTCAATCAACTTTGTTTAAAGTAATTTTGCTCATTTTTCCTCGAGTTTGGAAGTTTGGATGGAGTTTGAATAACTTAGTTACATCTTTAGTTTTGAACATTTGCTTGTACATGTATCAAATGAGATATATATTTAATGCATTTTGACATGCAACTTACCACATGGGCTGACTTGCAGAGCTGATGACAAGCAGACCAGTGTTGCTAAAATGCAGCAAAGTGTTAAGGTTTCCTTTAGCATTTTCCACATGTTTCAAAAATAGTGATTTAGCAGCTTTAGTCCCCCTGCGTCAGGTTTAAACTTTGTCCGAAAGCTTTACCCGATACGAATATAAGCGCGTTTCCAATTGAAATGACCCTCTTGGCCAACCAGATACAAGTTTTAAACGGGTGAGCTCAATCCAAAAGTAACAGTCCACCATTTGTGGGGAGATCTAATTGGTGGATTCGACTCTTCAAACCATCATTAGAATTATTTTGTGCTCACAAGAGCTCCGTTTTCTACGAATCAGATGTCGGGGGTTAAGTATGTATTCGCCGTATCAAAGTTCTCAGAATTTCCCTAATGCATTTTTAAATAAAAAATTCTTATGCTAGAGAAAGCAAACTTTCACATTCATGCAACATTATATCAAATTTATTCCTTTATTTGGCTCTCTTAAAAATCTGTAACATTGTTTAATATTCATGGTGGCCACAGGCGAGGGAAGTCAGGGAAATTCTCCTAAATAAAAGCAAAATGCCTGTGTAACAAACAGCAGTTAATAATGCTGAGGTTGATAACAATAGGTTTTTTTATTCTTTAAAATTTGTTTGATAAAATTCAACAACACCAAATAAAGTATGCTTTCCTTATTCAAATTTGCTTTCCTGCCATAGGAAACAGTTTTTAAGAACTTTTAATCCCGCTAGACTGGTAACAAAATCTAGTGTTTTGATAAGCTTAAAATTGCAATTGTTATTTTATTTTTCATTGTGACAAATAAATTGATATGCATTAACGAGTAAGTTTTGGTCCGGGAATTCTGGATTTTAGACAGTGAAATTGAAGATTTTGTGGCCACCCTGATTGTTTTTCATGATCACAGGATCTGTGTTTTAACGTGGTGAATTTTAAAAGCTGAATGACCCCAATTATATCGTAACGTTGCTTAATTTACCTCACGTGTTCAGTGGTCATATCGTAACGGCGCTTCATCAAAATGCCATCATAGTTCTGCTATGCAAAATCGTTTTTTATCATTTTTAAATGTGGCGTTGTCATGCATTTTATCCACTTGAGTGGCAAGCTTTAATTTATTCTACCAGAATTGTGTCTAACTTTTATTTCGTCCAATTTAGCTAAGACACAATATAAAACATGACTAGAGCGATTTTCAGACTAGTGTCTGAATTAACTATTTAGCCCTTTTATTTTCTTATATACTGTAGAGAAATCGTTTAGTGGGTAATTTTAAAATATTGAAATATGTGTTTTTCTAAAATTTCTGGCATACAAATTATAAATGTTTCAATATTATTTAGAAATTCACTTTACAAATTCTAATATAGCATGATGTATACCTGTACCAGTAACTTATCTTTGTTTATTTTATATTACAATGTATATTGTTTGCAGTTTATGGAAACCGTTCAGTGACCTCAAATGGAGGATAATTTGCACACACAGAATATCTACATATAGGAAACACATTCATTCATATACATGAACGGATTGCCCGATTTGAAACCAACATTACATCAATGACGTCAAAGTATGAAAGTCTGGTTTTTGTAGATGTCAGTTTGATATTTTGAGGGGAAAGGAGTTTACAAAAAGATAAATAATTGCAATGAGATGATTAAATGAACGATCGTAATGACGCGTATTTTTTTTATGCTTGTTTTGGCATTTTGATTTGTATTCTATTTTGATACAGAAATGGTCCTAATTCCCCAAATACATGTACATGTATGGCGATTGGCGAGTAAATATTGCGAAATATATACTAGTACATGTACAGTAGGCTGACCTTGTTTTCCAACGTTTTATTTTATACGACCTCATGGGCTTATCTGTGTCTAATCTAGGGTTTTGGTCCTTATAAAGAACTGATTGATATCAGATAATCCTTTGAGCCTAACGAACTAATCTTGGTTGATGGGTAAAGCCCTATCATATTTTTTGTAATTTTGTTAAACATTTACAATGGGCATTTCAAGCATACCAGCATTTCAATAAAGCGCCGTTACGATATGACCACTGAACACGTGATGTATTTTAATTGCATTATGTTAAAGCCGGTGCTGTATCGTTATGAGTGGGTGCATTCAGCTTCTAAATTTCAGCCACGTCAAAACCCAGAACAGCACATGCTTGGTAATTCAAAACAATTGTCCGATTTTCATTTCGTTTAAGACAAAATAGAAAATAAGAGCGAGACTATTTGTTAAAATTTAATTTCCTAGTCATGTTCGTAAAATAAAATACTGTATATTTTTGGGTGGTCTTACTAGCTGATTTTTCAATTTAGATATGTACGATGTAGTGTGACCCCTTGGTTGGGTCACCGATATGTTTGTTGATTCTAAAGTTCAAGCATGACCTTGGAGTGAAATGCTGACCTCTGCACGTGTGCAGTGGATGCAATCCAAGATTTCTACACAGATTGAAATGTTTATACTGAAAACCGAGACGATAGAATAATGGTCGTAATTAATGCGTTTTTACGACATTTAACTAGTGACGTTTTTATACTTACATGTACATTATCTCAGATGTAAGTTTCCATTTAAAAGTTGGAGTACGTCATGTAACATAAGTTTGAATCGACTTTCAAGTACAGCTAATGTAAATAAGAAAAAAATTGGGAAATTTACTAATCTACTGTAATATACTAAACCCATTTCAATAAGTTGTAAATACAGTAGGCCTACTAGTACATGTATAGCTTGTGAAAGTGACCACTTTTCATAAAATGGTTTTAGTGCAATACATCTTCATTATAATAAAAATTATCTGTATAGCGACTCTCTTTTGCAATTTTTTTCATTTTGCCAAATTTTGCAAATTTGTTGATGGTCACTTTCAACAGGTTTTATTGTATCCATAATTGGGTCAAATGCATTCCAGATGTCTTTAGTGATAATGTAGATAGCAATGAGTATTGCTGCTCGTTTTAAATTAAATATAATGAAAATGTGTGGATTCTTCTATGATATCTTGATATGATCACATATCACAAAATTAAATTGTATCTGCAACTGCTGAGTAGTGGGGCCCATTTTGTCTGCTGTACTTTGGATTACAAGCAGGACTGATTACAACTTTTCCAAGTGCCACGGATCTTCTGGTATTGTCCTTGGAATGTAAGATGAGTTCAAGGTTCACCCTGACCTTGTCCTGATTGCAGGGGTTAACGTTCCCCCTTCTGTATTTGTTCTAGTAAAAAATCTGATTGCAGGAGACCCCATTGATTACGAAATAATGGAACATTCCAATTAAAAATTATAAATTTTGTTGCGTATGTGTTTGTTAGATTAAGATTAGTAAGGGGCTCATCCCATACAATAAAATCCCTTTGATATTGAGGTTTCGTTTGGTTCCATTGCTTAATTGTTTCACTATTGGAATGATGGGGAGATATGTTTTCAATTACCGATACACCTGATTCACACCAACGTTGATGTAGAACTGATGTGGATCAAGAAAACTTTTGCGTGTTAATTCACACCGCA
>JAQGCC010003889.1:0-14257 GCA_034698905.1 Xestoiulus laeticollis
ATTTTTATCAATTTTTATTTTTGTATTATAAGAAGTACTTTTTTTTAAAGTATGTATCAAAATTTCCCCATAGGAATTTGGGTGTGCAGTTCAGCCTTAAGTAAAGATTCCAGGGAACTCTGCACTGTATATATTTATTCGTAATCTATTATTCAATGTATAAAAATGTTTTTTTTATTGAATTATAAACAAAAGGCGATAATTTACGAAAACATCCTTAATGCTCATGCAAAAGTGGAATAGTGTCAAAACAAATCTATGATGTATCTGATTAAAAGAAACTAACATCACATCTGCTAATCACACGCTAAAGGAAATAGAATTAGGGCACTTTATCACTTATAGGCGTGGGGCATGAAACGGGTGTTTGATAGGGTGAAAGGGCTCTCGATCCTCTTTATGAACCGTGTTAATCCTGCAGGTTTATGGGAGCTTTCATTAACCGTTTGTCGGGATATTTTTGAGTCGCCCTTGATGGGATATCGTGGGAAAAGTAAACCATCTTGCATGTTTTAAGTGCCCATGCATGACAAATGCAATAGGAGGCTAAAGCCGGCCGTGCATATTGGTGTGGTCATCTGAACCATCTTGTCCCGATGGTCCAGAGAGGACCCAATTCCCACCGAATTACGACCTTAAAACCCTGCATTCGTGACCTTAAACTGACCGCGTCTCGATTACGGAGCATGTGCAGCGTTAATTGTCACACGTGATTAAGGGTGTAATTATGGGGATGAATTTGGGACCTAAAATGTATTTTATGCACAAATTCTCACGATCACATGCATATACATGCTAAAAGGATAGTAAGTGCATGGTCTTTGAAAAATAGCTATACAGTAATACATTATTAGTATACAAGAACAAAAAAAAATCCTGACGTGTGGTTGATATATATACATGTATATATAATTTAACATAAATTATTACTGTATATACATAATCTATATACTGTATATATATATATATATATATATATATATACATGCATCTTTATAAATATAGTAAAAATTTGACTTACACTTTTTATTCGTTTTTAAATTATTTAATAACAATTATAAGCTAGCACAAGTATACCTGCTAAATTTGCACACTCAAAAAATAGCCAAATTTTAAATGTGAATACTTTATATATACAGAGAATTTTTATGAAGCATATCATTTTATGAAAAGTGATGGAAAATACAATAATAACAAAAATTGAATTAAAATTTCTTTTTTAATATATAGACTATGCCAAAAATCCGCTACAGTTTATTGCATTTTCGTCAGGCAACTTGCATTTTTTGGTGTAAATTTTTCAAATTTAAGGTCTATACGGTGGATAAATTTTAGGTCCAAAACGTGTAAAATTTTACAAAAAAATATTATAAGCCACTGTATATCGTACGTTTTTGTGGTTGATAACAACATCATAAAACGACAGTTGATAACAAGAATATGTCCGTTCACGAATTCTATATATAGTCTTGTCTTAAGCCTGGTCTACATATAAGTAACGTTTTGTCGTCAGTCTTGCATGATCATGACGACAAAACGTTATACGTGATATATAAATCTGCAGGCTTAAAGCATAATTGTTTCAGTATAATCATCAGAGGTCGTCATGCAGTGATCGTTTTTCGTCATATCGTCAGAATCATGCAAGACTGACGACAAAACGTAACACACAATAATCTAAATCATTTAAGGAAGCCCAATCTCATTTTAGCCTTGGGCCAAAAGCCCTACCACATCCCATAGCCTATTGTCCCTAAAATCATATATTATACTATACATGTATAGTCATCAATTTAAAATATAAAACTATGGGGGGTTACAGCCATTAAAGATAAAAAATAAGCAATCATATAACATCCATTGCAAACTGATGATCCGATCCACGTGGCAAAAATGGCCCGCGGGCCATGCATGGGTTGAAATCCCCTGATCTAAACTGATCCATAATTTATAAATATATATATAATACGTGGTATAGTCCATCGTAAAAGCTATATGGGCCAAAATGGCCCTCGAGCCACGCGTCAAAGGCCCCTAATCTAAATCGATCACACGTGCACATGTGCATCGCACGCGCATTGATAAACACGCCTCCATCGCATTTGTATTGGTCCGTCAATGACCAATAGAAGACTAAGCTACGCCCTAACAGCGCAAATGAATTCGGGGGCGTGGTTCCCAATGGTACCGTCCCCAGTGTCTCCTCCCCCCGGGGCGTGTCTTGAGCATCATTGCTTCAGATTGCTGCAGCTGACACCAAAAACAGCACTAACGAGATTCTGGTTTTGAAGACGATGCCTGACTAAACAGGACTGGATTTCAGTTTAATCAACCGTTAAAGTATAAGTCTAAAATTTCGACAGTATTTTACAATAACAAACCGTATCTGGATATGACATTAAAACCGGTGATAAATTGGAATCAACGCCTGTTTTCTTGATGCCGGACGTTTACACGGATTTCACCTCAGTTTTTCTCCAAAAAACACATGTCGGGGTTTAACTGGAGATACAGGATTCAATAGTTATCCTTAGAATTGTTTCTACCTCCATTCCGGCAATTTTGCCGGCCATACGAAAAAAAAATCCGACATATTTTCCGGTTTGTTTGGATACATCCATCCAGATGTTCATCGCCAGCAGTTACATGTTGTACTCTCCATCACCGTCCGGTTTACCCGGAAATCCGGGATCAACACCGGTCCCTGCCGTAGCCGCCGCCGGCACCGGCTACGGCAGCCTGTTGGCAGGTGCAACCGCCGCAGGTCACTTTCCCGTGTCCGCTTTCGCTGCCCCCGGAGTCGGCCCCATGATGTACCGGGACCGTGCCACGGCATCGCCGGATGTCGTCCCGGTGGTCAAGAAACCCGGTGGCGGTTTTAGCGTCTCCGACATTCTCGACCATCGCAGGGTCGACCAGTTACCCAAGACGGCAGCCTGTGTCGTGGTCAGCCGGAGGTCGCCGTCCTGTGCCTCGTCCGACACCACCCGTAGTCTGTCACCGGCAACGCCGCCACCCCACGACCTAAGGCCGGCGTCGGTCAACCCACCACGACTCAGCAGGCTTCAGCTCAAGTTTGGCATGGACCGCATTTTGGCTGAGGACAGCAGCGAACCTACAGAACGTTATGCAGGTATGAGACGTACAGAATCTTCAAATGTCACTTTAAGCCCATACCACGTTGTACGGTCCTTGAAATTCGGTCGGTATACGAAATGTTGTATATAATGCATGCAAATTCTCATATATGGTCCGTTCTATAAAACTCAAAAACTCCCATATAGAACACGTCCTGATGGATGTTAATATCATATCTGTACTTGTATATGGCACATGCAATGATATATACCTACGTAAATAAACGGGGTATTAAACCCCGGGGGGTTATAGGAACATTATTTCCATAATTAGGAAAGGCCGTATAATAGCGATTGGTTAAGGATGTGCACTATTCAATATACGGTATGGCATATGATACTATACATTATATACAGAAATTTGATGGAAACCCGGCCATCATGGAGATAAAAAATAGCATGTTGACTTTTAGCAGACATGTTATAGACCTATATCTAAAAGGACCTTTATACATGTATATGTAATCTCTGAGCTATATATAAGGCGCCTTTGTTACAAATTAATACCTATTTGCATGACAAAATACATGTATACTTACATGTATATCTTATGTATAAAAGCTGTTGTAACTTTTGAAGTTCATAGGGCATATATATATATATCAAAAGGTTCAACATTCTGAAAATGAATACATTTTTGGTAAAAAAAAAAATCAACGATTTATTTCAAAGCAAATAGAATTTACAGAAAAATGGCAACGGAAATCTATTATAGCATGGTCCTTAGGTTGGAAACGCGCGTTTGCAGTCTAGTGTGGCCCTGGGGCTAAAGGTCTAAATTTCAAAATAGATCCGATCCTGCAATATCTTGACCACTGTAAAGGGTATATTGACAGTGGTGTAAAAAATACGATAAAAATTAACGTTTTTGCTACTATTGGACCTTTTCCTCTTGATCACTAACACATGTTTGAAAATGATGTAGGTCACATGGCTAAACCATATAAGGGGCAATTTTTAATTGAGTTTAATCTTAAGTGTACATGCATGCATCATTGCCGAGATAATCAGAACACATGGGGCAATATTAGTTTGAATTCAATTTTATCTTAGATTTTATTGGGTTCTTATAGCATGCATGATGTTGGTAATTTATTGTTAAGCCCATGTCTTTATGGCAATTAAACTTCGATCAATAATTTTAAGATTTCATGTGAGTTGTATTCGAAGTTGTATCAGATACTTAATAGTGGTTAAGAACCACTATATATGTTATTAAACGTATATATTTGTTGTGCTAGTTTCTCAACATCCTGCATATAATACATGATTATGGTCCCAAACATTTAGTTTGTATCATGGGTCCTTCTGTGCTCCCATCTTTGCCATTGAATAAGTCGCCATGGCACAAAACCCTAACCTTTGACCCTTCTCTCTTATAGGTTCTTACGCCGATTGCGCCCCTTCGCCACCCCAGGCCTCATCGTCGTTCACTTGTTGCACAGTCGGTCCGACATCCAGAATCCACCGACTTCCGGCACCCGTTCACGCCACTTCCGGTGGCTGTGAATGTGCGCTTCCGTTCTGTGATGGCCGAGGGAACGTGTTCCATCCGTTGTACGCCGCTTATCCGACGGCGGCGCTGACACATGCCCTAGGATACCCAGCATGCACCAGTGAGTATATATTCATGCATGATTTGTTTTATCGGTCTTTGGACCGATGGACATTATAGTTCATTGACATAAAACTATAAACAAAAATTGACATGCATTTTTCGTGTTCGAAACAATTCAGAAAATATTAGTTTTGAGAAACATTTTTGAAGGTATCTCGTTTGCATAATTGAAAAAAAAAATGTATACACACATGCAATCTAGAAATTATCAAACTAGACTAGATCATAACACTAGCTGAAGTAATAATTATCGGTATATGCATTATGTTTCAAAAAATGCTATAAAGATGATATACAAGTTCTGAAAAATGTATGATCAGATACAATTTTATATTACAATGTATTTAAAAAAGTGTTTAATGTATATAGGCTACGTGTTTTTTTTTTCGATTTCATTGATTTTCATACATCAAAAATGACTTCGATTAATAAATATTGTGCAAATATAATGTATTATGTATATAGTTAGAATTAGTATCTATAACTGAATGATTTCGAATTTAAAATTATTTATTATATATAGAATACTTGCTATAAAATAACATGCAAATGAAGTTAGAAAAATTGAAGATGAGCGTATGCATGTATAGTTAATTTATATACTGTATGCATAACATATATATATTAGTATGCATAATGTACAATATATAAAACCTATATATATACATGTACATGTATACACATACACATGTAGTACCCATCGTTCAGGAATCCTGCTGACACAACACTAATAAAATAAATTAAAATTTTTTAATAAATTTTGAATGCTTTTTATGAATAAGAAACACGTGGTCAACAATTCTGTAGACCATGTGCACGTGTACTTATATATACACTCGTATGTACAATTGTACATATATTTAGCATGCAGATAAAAGTAAGAAAATCGGTCAATAAACGCCTAAAAATATTGATATTGATAACACAATCATCCAAGCATACGTATGTCAAATAACTTTATAGTTCATCTTTATTATCAACTTGATTACGACAATTTTTTTATATGGCGCTTTTATATATAAGCAGATTGTTAAATTGCATTCTGTATAATTTTAAGATATACATGTATGTAGGCATATAGGGTGTGTTATATAGAGGTGCACTAAAGATAACTGCATGGTATACGATTCTACACATGAAAGAAGGGGTTATAAACCATTATCATGTATACAACGGATATAACCAAATATATATATTTCCGATTAGTTATAATCGCCATTTTCATGATCTGCCCTTTCGACCTCTGCGCCCCCCAACGGCGCTTGGCATTTTTATTGTTTTCCCTCCCGTCAATTTTTTCAGCGTATTAGCAGTATTTATTGGCGCAATTTCACTCGCGCGCCCCCCCACGGTGACCCTAAAATACACAATTTGTCCCAGCAAATACATAATGCACACGCTCGTCCATGGGTGGCGCCCCCCTTCCATTGTTTTTAGCGCCCTCGGTGGTCCCTTAATGGACCTGTTAACTAATGGACGGTCGTGCAACGGGCGAGCCTGCCAACACTTTACCCTTTGACCCCCGCCTGGGACGTACAATTTGTAAACATATCTAGAAAAGCGATGAGAAATATATTATAGCAAATAACTCCAATGTCGAAATGGTGATGAAACCTTAAACAGCCCTATACGCAAAGTTATTGTGTCTAAATTCTATAGACAAATTTTAAACGTACTATATATGTTTATCCCCCATACTGTATCTTTCTACTGAGATGAATTACAAATTTGGCATATTGAACCTTTAGCAATGTTTTTAACCAGGTTCCATATAGTGAACATTTTTTTAAAATTTAGAACTATTGAGAGGTTCTGTAAAAACCTATACTGATCGATATACATGTAGGTTATACGACAGTGCGATTGAACCCGGGAATTGCCATATGTGAACAAACGATAGCTCTCGATACAACGAACGAATGTCCCATCCCCTCGACATTCGTTATATCAAGAGCAACTGTATCAGAAATTAGAAAATTCCATTTTAATTAAGCAACAGGATATAATAAGTCATATTTGGTATAGGTGACAAATGTAATTGTACATGTATATATACGATCATGAACTGAATTGTCCGAGTTTGTCCTTAAATGAGGACCATATATGCAGGCACATGCATATATAGGAACTTTATATTATCCAATTTCAATTACATAGTATACATGTACAGTATATGCCATATGCATGTATATTTGGACACTTTTGTAAAGACTATGTACATTAAAACTATCAATGTTTTCAGGCATACATGTATACAACATATACAACATATACAACATATACAAATATATACAACAGTGAAACATAAAGTTAAACATACAGTGAAAACATGCCCATCATGTAGACAATCAAATCAAATTATGAAAAATGGTTACTATACAGAGGTGCAGGTGGTCACTTTGCCATTGCAGGTTTTACTTTAGGATGGGGAATATTACATGTATGTATTACCGTATAAGGAACACAATATGGTCCTATATATGGTTGTATAATGTGTAATACCTATAAATGTATTTCATAGATTTATAGTGTAAGAATATCTAAAATGACCAATACATGTACATTGTACACCTGTATACCGTACATGTATATAAAATTTTATTTAATACTTGACAAAATCAGCCTGATGACTACTGTTCAAACATCGTTTTATGTATATAAATATAATGTTAAATATTATGTATTTTCCAGTTTATCCGACGTCGGCCCATCTCAATGCCGACCTGGAACCACTGCTAAGGCCGCATCACCACCACCACATGCACCACCAGAATGGCGGTGGCGCCACCAACGGAAGTAACCCCGGAAGTGGTCATCACCACGCTCTGACCGCCTCTTCCGGCAAGCGGAAGCGTTCATGGTCAAGAGCAGTCTTCAGTAACCTGCAGCGAAAGGGCCTTGAGAAGCGCTTCCAGATCCAGAAGTACATCACTAAACCAGATAGGAGACAGTTGGCCGCCACATTAGGCCTCACGGATGCACAGGTCAGTTAAAGGTTACCATTAACTTGATATGGGTCAGGGGTCATGGGGGAAACTATTGGATGATGGTAGTCGGAGCAAATTGTTCACTGGTCCTAATAGTCAAGAAGGGCACTAAATTCGGTCCTAATTGGTCCCAAATAAGGACCTCATTATCCGGAATGCACTTAATGAACGACCCTTGTACTGCAAATAAGTTGCATTTAATGCACGACCATCATATTGTAACGTTTGGAATGTTCAAGGGTCGACCATGAATTCTCAAATCATACATTTCCCTATTTAAAATCAGGATGAAATTAGGTCATATTTATGGAGCTACCTTATTGATACATGGACTGACCAGTGGTCATCAGGCTGATTTAGTTGGAGACTTAATTAACACTCGTAATTATGGGGTTGAGTGAATTAGAGGGTGGCTGAGACGACGCTTTTATGGATTTCATGAATTGGTCTTTTTTATTAAACTGATTTACGACCCACTTGAGATTAAAACGCTGATTTCGGGAATTAAAAACAAAATTAAGATAAAAAGCTAGACGGAATGAAAGAGAATTACGAGGATGAGGGGGTCAGGGAACCGTGAGACAGCCTGGTCAGGTCGAGAAAGCAGCGTGGAGGGAGGAGCCACTGTAAACAAGGATAAGACTTAAGAAGGACTGATGAAGTGAGGAGTAAATCTTCGGTATAAGCTGCGATGGTGTGACCATCATCAAGTGCATGAACATATCATCAACGAGGTGATTCTATCATGTTTTAGGCAGGGTGCCCACCAATTAAGATGGTGAGCATGTGCTGGTATGATGACTTTGTGGCATATGCACATATTGCACAGTATATATGGGGTAAACCAGTAGGTGCAGCTCTTGTTTTTTGGTAGCCCGAACACCACCTCGCGGCTAGTTGGACAACTCAACATGTGATCATCGGGAAACCAAGCAACGATGTGCCACTCTACTTTTAGCCGCTCGCATGTGCCCAGCCATGAGTTGGTGATGCGAGCGCGCCGTCAACCCAAATAAAACAATGTGCCACTCTACATATAGACACTCGCATGTGCTTTGTTGATTCAACAGACGCGAGGTGGCGATGCGAGCACGCCAGCAACCCAAACAAAACGATGTGCCACTCTACATTTAGTCGTTCGCATCTGCATTTGCATGTACTTGCCTCATGAACATACCATACGCTGCAAAGTCGCCTTATAAACCAAATGCTCAAAATCTTGGTGAGCACCCTACATTAGACGAAATGCAATTTTGGCAAATTTAAGGACGCTCAAAACACTGCAGTATCCATACTGTGACTAAAATTTCCTGTGCTGGGTTCGTACAGGTCCTTAAAAGTCCTTATAGGGCTTACCCTTTGCTTGGATGAACTTTAAGGCAGTGTGCCCACAAGATGCATGAGGTAAATACATGTATATGAATAGGATTATTTCATGCAACATACCATATGCCGAAAAGGCGCCATATTACCAATGCTCACCATCTTGGTGGGCCTAAAAAAAGTTATAAGCCTACTATTATACATAAATCATTCAAAGTGCTTAAAAAGTCTTACTTTTGGAAAATCTGCTAATGGAAATGATCAGATACAAGCACACAAAAAATCCGAGTACCAAATTTTGCTTAAAAAAATGTATTTTTCGAATTGTACCTAGTCCACGTGACTTTATCTGCATCTGATTGGTGCATTGATTTTGCTATATAAGGATTTTTTTACTTGCCAAACGTAAACGGTGAGCAAGTTTTTGTTTGCAAACGTTGCAATGCTCAACTTTTTTGCTCAATTGTCTGAGTAGGCTATCCTAATTTATACAGTATATTGGCTCTTTTTTGGGTAGATAGGCATTCATATCTAGAGTAGTTTTATATTTCATATAATAAGTCATATTTATAAAATTAATTTTAGGTTAAAGTGTGGTTTCAAAATCGACGTATGAAATGGCGGCACTCGAAAGAAGCCAAAGAAGAACTGAATAAACAAACTACAAATAAGACGGACAGCAAAACGACGGATTTAAAAACGAATGTTATAAACAATAACAACAACGGATTAAAAAACTCTGAATCCTCGACTATAATATGCAATTTAAAACCCAGTTCCGAAAAAACTTCTGAAAAAGGCAGTGAAGTCAAATCATCCGGTGCTACGACTGCGCCCCTGGCGGTCATTGCTGGAAGCAAGCGCCCCCAAGAGTTTTAGTTAGTGAGGTTCGTTTTATAACATTGTTATTTTTTGTCAAATTATTTATATCGAAATAAAAAAGTCGTTTTGAGAACATAGTCTACGTGTATTTTATATTGCCAATGTTAGATGCATATAGAATTGCTTAATACATGTATATAGTGGCACAGTTTCGGAGTCTTACCAACAAGTTTCTTAAGCCATAATTGTTAAAAAGTATACAGTGAAACCTGTGAATAGCGCACCCCATTGGGATCGAACTATGGGGTGTGCTACTTGGAGGGATGTGCTATATAAAGGTTCAGCTAAATTGATGACCATAATGAATCAGATATTATTATCCTAATGAAGATACACAAATAAATATGTTGCAATTTCAAAATGCTTTTTAACATAAACAAAACCAAAAAATACATAGAAAACAAATATACGTTTGTATACAACTGCATCTATGTAGATATAGCCATTTTTACTTTATATTGGGTTTATACATGCAAGTATCTAAATACCTTTTCTAAATGGTAAACCATGCATCACTATGCTAATGTATTTTTTTCAAATTATTTTTTAATTTAATTTTGGAAACTGTTAGGAACATTGAAATGGAATGTACAAGGACCTAGCATAAATATTCTATTATTTGGTTTAATTTTTTTGTTGATATATATGTATATTCCATGCCTTGAAAATAGTTTACCAGACCCTAGCTCTACAATTATAAACTTTACAGACATATTTCCATGAAATGGAATATACATATACATGAACAAAAAATTAAACCAATAATATAATATTTATGCTGCATTAGGTCCTCGTACATTCCATTTGTTCCTAACAGTTTCCAAAATTAAATTAAAAAATAATTTAGAAAAAAAGGCTTATTCTGGTATGCAACCCTTTCTAAGTCAAACTCTTAAGATAAGACACTTGTAAAAAATATCTTAAGAAACTTTTGTATTGAAGAAGACCCTAATGTGTGCAGTACTATACTTTACTTTTCCGCATTACATGATCAGGGAACATTGTCGGCCCCTATGGCGTTCAGGTGGCGCCATCTGTGGGGGGAGTGAGCAAAAGGACCACCGTTTGCTTTTACACAAGTTTTACGACCGTCATATCGTTTTTTTTCAAATTCATAGTTGTCGTCCCAACAATGGACGGCACGTAGACGTGGTCACTTATCGGACTTTAGGTCGCAGGGGGCGCCGTTTCCATGCAAATGGTCTCTTGTAAAACAATCCCGATTCACACTTGTTTTTTTCTTCATTTTTTTTTTCATAATTCGTCCGCCCCCGCAGAGTCGGCAGGGGGCGCTGTTTCCGTAATGTGCCCTCCTGCGGCTTTCTCCTCGTTATTATTGTTATTCGTTTTTATTTATTTGGTTTATTTACATTTTGTACAACATTTTTTTTCGTCCAGTTTACACTTGACTGGTCCACCTCAACCTCACTGCCCCCTACCGTTATTTATTCGTCCAAACTCCCCCCGTTTTTTATCTCGTAAATAAACGCAATCATTTTATGATAATTAAGCGGTTTTTCGTTGTGTTGTATTTTTTTTTTTGGCCGCATAACAGCGGTTTCGAGGGTGGGGCCCTTCTTGCCCCCTGACGCGGGACAGTGGTGAATTTTCACGCCTTTGCCGGACGGGAGGTTCGGTCATTTGACACCGACAGGGGGCGCCCCCATATAAGCCTATAAATCAGAGCGCCCCGTCGCAATAACCCTTTTTCCGGCGAAAAATGGGCTTTTTTTGCTTTTTTTAATCACTTCATCCGTATTCATATATATGTAGCTACTGTCAGGGACCTTTCTAACGCCGCTAGGGGGCGCAGGGCAGCTATGTGGCGCCCCCTGGGTGGAAGAAACGTAACGTGGCTCAAGTGCATCTGCTGAGATAACTGGCTCTTGCGATGGATGAAATAAGGTTAGTTTTACATGTAGTAGCACCTGTCTAAAAGCATAGCGACCATGCAGTGACAAATATGCTTTTAGAAAGGTTCTACTGTATAACTTTTAAATTAGCACTAATCAGTTCAGCACTCCCTGTCATGGTGGCATATGGGCCTTTAACAAAGATTCACACTGGTAGCGGCCATTATACAGTAGCACCTGTCTAAAAGCATCCACATGTGTAAAAGCGTAACACCTGATTCACACTAGGTCATACTAGGTCATGGGACCAGTTTAACTGAGTTCTGTGGTGTGAATTAACACGCAAAAGTTTTCTTGATCCACATCAGTTGATCTACATTAACGTTGGTGTGAAGAAAGTCCAAAATGTGTCGTTCCCAACTTTGGGCCTATATGTACATACATGTACGAATCTGTCTGAAAGCATATTTTTAACTTGTCCCAAGAATATGCTTTTAGACAGGTTCTACTTGTAATAACGCAGATTTCCCACAAACATGTATAAAACCTGAAATTATCCGGGAAATTGGATAGACATGTACTGGTCAAGGAAATGCATTATTATTTTGTAAAAGTCAATGAAATTCAACACAGATATTATAGATTTGATCATAATGTAATTTCTTTGGAATCCCTGTTTATACATGTCAGTTAGAATTAAAACGGGTTTTTTTAAAATTTGTATGACGCTACCATTCAGCACTACAAGTAAGTTTAAACAGAACACCTATAAAAGCCGCCATCATTTTTTGTTTTTTAATTACTCTTATTAAGGGGCCAACCGGTCATGCGATCATCAATTAGCAATGGCACTGGATGATTAATTAACTCATTTATGCTTAGTTTATTACGGTTCGTTTTATTACAAAATGCAGAAGATCCTCATTAGTTCTTATGCTTGCCTATGGATGGCACTGCGAGTGGCGTGTATGCAACGCCATCTATGGACAAATTCTGTGATTAGAACGTGGCTAATGGTTAGGATTTGATAATCTAAACATTTAAATTGGAATGTCACCGTGCAATATTTAATATTCTTAATATCAATTGAATTACATGTATATTGTTATGGTGGACTGTATACCATTTCTATTTCGTTCATAAATTTATGCAAATATTGATGTGTCAAAATTGTTACCATTAACTCTCGGTTGGGATTTAGGATTTGTCTAAAGAAAAATGAAGAATGACCTTCCGATTTTTGGCAAGTTAAGGATAGGATAGGTATAAGGGTTTGTAACGAGTGCGGAGTTTTCCCTGTGAGTAACTTTCCTAGTTTCCATCCCGTTGTTAGCGCCCTCTCGCGGTGTTTCCCTCTCCAGACTTGTTTATTGCAAAACTGACCTTTGGCACAACGTGGGCGTTAAATAATAATGGGTATATGGTCACGTGCACGCGTCCATTTAAAAAGAGGTTTTAAAAAAAAATCCTAACTAGGTTGCGACAATGTGATACAAAGGTCATGACTAATGCTAAACGTCTAAATGCTAATTCGCCTTTTGGCATGCTTGAGCACAGTCGCATTGGGCACGGGTGTCAGTTAGGCCACAAATCTCGAAAAAAGACGGATTTACGATGTTAGGCCCTCTGGCGGCCGTAATTACGACGCCTCGACTGTATTGAAATTTCCGGAAAAGTAAGGGAGTCGCGTTCAGTCATTTGGCATAATAATGAGAATTAGTTGTGGCCTGAGATGATGTGAACATATAGGGAAATGGGGGTCATGGAGCGAATGTTTACAGTGGAAAATACTATAAACCATTTTATCAACGCCATCTATGATGCATTCCGGGAATTTTCGACTACTTCTGGTATGTAAAAGAACTTCCGCTATAGAACAGTGGTAACTTATGGCTGATAATGAAGTCAATGCCAATAGACAAGGTCCATGCTTCATTACTGCGCATGTGTAGCACACTAGCGCCACCTGTTGGAACCCTCTCTTTGTGTTTCTACGAACTGGCAAAGATGGCGCTGCGGTAGCGTGGACTTTGTCTATATTAGGCAAGGTCCACACTTTAGCACTGCTTGTCAGGACCCTCTCTTATGTTTCCACGATTCAATTCAACTCAGTACCCTACAGTCAGCAAATAAATGCCATGTGTATAGGGGGGGAGGTGGGTCGTACCCATTTTCAGGACAAAGATGGCGCTGCGGTAGCGTGGACCTTGTATACATTAGACAAAGTCCACACTAGCGCTGCCTGTTGGGACCCTCTCTTATGTTTCCACTAACTGGCACAGATGGCGCTTGGCTAGCAGGGACCTTGTCTATATTAAGCAAGGTCCACATTAGCGTCACCTATCGGGACCCTCTCTTATGTTTCCACTAACTGGCACAGATGGCGCTGCGCTAGCGTGGACCTTGTTTATTCCTATTCCATGAAAGCTTGGAAAAAGGCAGTCAAGGTAAAGCGTA
>JAQGCC010003890.1:0-14254 GCA_034698905.1 Xestoiulus laeticollis
TAAAAACTGACACCTGATTGGTCGAATACTGGTGGCAGTTTTACGGAGGCCTACGCACCAAAAACGATGCGTAAAAAATAGGTCGTAAAGATTTTAACTGCACATGCGCAGATATGCCCGCCAATAATACGATAAAAGGGCGTGGCTAGCAGTACAAAATTTTACGCCTGCCTGAGTACCCTTACTATAATGTACATGTATTTTACTCGAAACTAGTTTTCAATGTTGATTACACGTGCAAATAATTACGATTACAGACAGCTGTATACACTTGCACATGTACATGTAATTTATGACATTATACAGTGTACATGTTCTAATACATTAAAATTTAATCTCTTCCACAGTATATACTGTACAGGTATTTTTTCCAAAAGACATACTGTATTGTATAATTCTCTTAAAATAGGCTACATGTACAGATGTTAAATTCTATTCATTTTTTTGTAATTTGTAAATGTACAGCGTACTTTTTGCCAAGATGTACATGTACATGTATACAGGTACGTTTTTTATGTACACATGTAGGCTTGCATACATGTACAGTGCATGTACATTGCAAAACTGATGGAAAAGATAAACATGCAGTGCATGTCCTCAAATGGCAAGTTAATGAATTAACCAATGGAAAGTCAAATTACAAGTAAATGCATCAACATACAGTATGTATTACGGGAGCATTTTAAAAAAAATTAAGTTTTACATGTACATGTACACTGTATGTTGATTGGCGTGACAGTGTACGTCTACACTGTACATATACATGTATGATAACAGTAGCTTTATACACACAGTACATAAAATAAAAGGCAAGATAGTATTCTTGAACATACTATAGTATAATGTTTTTTATTTTTTTACTTAAAAATTGAGTATAACAAACATTAGTTTTATTGGTTAATTATACAATCAAGTAAGATATTTCAATAACCAGCATTATTAAAAGTTTGGTCCACATTGTACATTTTTGGTCATGTTAACATACATGTATTTATTGTGTTTCGGATATGATGGAACTAATTTCAGTGCTATTTTTCATGTTGGTAGTAGAAACTACAATTCTAGTTACCCAAGTTGGTTATGTACTGTTCTGTTACATTAATAAGAGGCTATGTGGAAACATTTTAAAATCTGAATAAAACGTACATGTCTCAATATACAATGTAACAAATATAAAAAATACTTAAAACACTTAAAACTCGCATTGCAAATTCAAAATAAAACGCGCCTTCTAATATTGTCTAGCTTGGGAAGATTTGATTTGTCGACAATATATTGACCAAAATAAATAATTGCCGGGATATAGCTAACCATTTGTCACTTATTTCAGTTTCATTCAAATGACGGTGAACTTTACTAAGATTGTCAACAACTTTAAATGTCAATGGATTTACAATTGAATTTGCAACTACTAATTGAATATTATTTTCAATAGAATATAACATTGTCGCCGTATCAAATCCTAAACAGTTCAAAGTTCTTCCATAGTAAGAAATTGTTTCACGTAATTTGGTTTCCAAATCCCCCTCTTTTTTGGCATTTATTATTGCCAATATGGCGAACATTACAGCCAAATTTGGTTTATTATAATCCGGTACATTTATATGTAGATTTGATAACGGAAGTGCCGTATAAGTATCATAAAACTCTTGCAATAATTTCCAAATATTTCCTAACAAATTTCCAATTAAATTTTGATCTTCTGTATTTGAATTTAAATTGATTTCATTAACGTATTTACATACGATTTCCCATCTCATTAACGAATTACCAAGAGTTAAATTTGCAATACTTCTTTCATTTTCACAGTATCTACACTCACATGGTAAATTAAGTCTTGCACGAGGAGATGCGCTAAAACTAAAAGTGATTTCTGCAAGATCATCATGAAGAAATATTTCCTCCCCCTCTGCAATGCTATTGACACTTCTGACTATTACCATATTTTTAAATTCAAGTCTAGAAGCATTCGGTATGCAACTTCGTCTGAAATAAGATGGAGTAAAATATAATCCAGTTCCATCTTTAAAAATTTTTTTAGCTTCCAGTAAAGCTGTAAAACGTTCAATGTCTTGACCTCCAGTTACATTATACAAAACAGCAAGTTTTATTTGTCTAGTGTCCACTATAATTTCATCATCTGTTCCATCAATGCACTTCAGACTATAAGGTACTTCTGGCAATATTAGAGTCCCATTTGCAGATACATGCATCAGTTTGGTATAAGTGACTGGATTTTTCACTACCAATTGGGTGAGTCTATGTACTGTCATTAACCAATTTCCAGTTTCACCAAATACTGATTTAGGTCCAAATGCAAATGCTCTAGAAAAGCATAAAATAGTTCCAGGTTCAATATCTCGACAGGCTGTTACAATATAGCCTTTTCCATGTACAAAAGCAGGTGATATGGGACCACAATAATCTGCACAATCAATTGGTTCATGTTTATCTTGACGTTTATTCAAGTCCTTTATCAGATTAGGGAAATCAAATTGTCCACTTCTCCGCTCTTGAAATCGTGCATTGCACTTGGCATAAGCTTCTTGGGCATATCCATGGTATGGATAATTATCATGTAACCTATTAGCAAATGAAGTGGCCTCATTGTATTTTCTGAGTTTGTAACAAGATTCATAAGCAGCAGAGAGAGCTGCTATGTGTACTGGATCAACTTGAAGTAACACTTCAGCGTATTTCAGAGAATTATCGTAATATCCACTCCAAAAATACACTTTCATTAATTGCAATATCACATTATTCTGCAAGTCTTGTCCTTCAGTTCCTTGGATCATTTTAAGACTCATTAAATAACATTCGATGGCGAGTTTAAATTTGAAGCTTGTGAACATTTCATTGCCACGGCCTGCCCAGTCATAGGCAGTATTTGGTCTTGGATATTCAAAAAATGGATAAGCACATAGTTTACTTCCGCTATTTTTCCATTTGATGTCTTGTGCTAAATAAAAGTATTCGTGTCCTTCGTACAAAATTATCAAGTCTGATGGAGACTCACAAAGTAGGAGATATTCCAATTTAAAGGGTTTTACTAGCATGGGCTCTTTAAGTGCAAACATCAGTCCAATATGAAAAACATCATCAATTTCTCTATCATTAATTGTCATGTAGTTGTTCAATGCTAATAGTATGACATTTCCTTCATGATCTTCTACGAAGAAAGAAATTCCATAGAGGCCAATTTCAGCAGGTTTGTTCAAAGTACGTAGTATTAGATATCTTCCTATTGCTTGTTTTTCCAAAATATTAAGGTCTCTTATAGATGTTCTCGTCAACTTTGACAGGCTCGTCTTTGAAATCTGAATATTCAGATCAAATGCAATCCATGATAAACCTAAATTCCCTGTTTGATTTTTCTTTATAGCTTCGTTTATCCTTTGATATGATACATTCCGAGCATAATGACCCCCTTCGTTTATAGGTACATGTATATTGAGTCGAATTCCTTGTTCAGGAGCTGAAGATGTTGAAGGTTGTGGATCTTCAATGGTTTGTGAAGTCCCTTGGAACATTTCGGCCATCCTATAACAATTGTTAACATGTACATGTAGTAGTTTAAATTGTATAAATAATTGTGCATTTTGGTATAAAAACATGGTTTATGGAACAGATACAGTATCTGCCTCAATATCTTAAATTAGTTTTATATTTAATAAACATGTTCAGTTTCAAAAATCTTGTTTTATCATAAAATGTACAATTTCTGCCAATTCTATGCGGTATTTGCCCCACTATTAGTGTAAAATGTAATATAGAATTGGTCATGGTATGTTATTTGATTGATCAAAACTCATTAAAAACATAAAAATAGCAAATTACAATAACATCTTTTTGGAATGAACATATACATGTACATGTGCATTATTTACAATTTACGAAGAACAATTTAACTAATACATGTAATTAGTTACATATAATGTACATGTAGATTGATAGACTCACCTTTTTAAATTACACGTACTGTATACGAAAAATCAACTTGTTATACTGCCCTAAACGTTTAAATCCTGCGTAAATGAGTGCCCAAGTATACAGTTCCTGGTTTAAAAGCTGGATTACTTCTAATTTGTAAAATATTTAAATGTTTAATTTGCATTATTTCAAACTTGCGCAATTCCGTTATTTCAATCTCAAAGTTCAAATTGTTGTTTGTTGTCATTGAAAGGGTTAGATTTTAATCTTGCAGCCTCTTGGAGGTTAAAAGGATTCCTTATATGCATTATACATGTATGCAACCTTATATGCATTGGTCAAGGTTTTTGGTTCCAACATAGGCATAAGCGGTGTTTTGAAAAATATAGCCAAGAATAATAATTCGGTCTTCTTATTTATACATTGGAAAATCGTCCATCAATCCAATTAATAAATTTTAATGATTTTATTTCCCTCTAAAATGAAAGTTCAAAATGCAGTTTCGTTGGCTTATAGCCTACTAATATGATATTTGCTAGTTTATTAATTTCCTCCAATATTTAAACAAGAATTTGGGCGTTTATATGATATTATTAATGACTGGAAACAACGACTTTCTAACCGGAAGTAGCAAAATTTGCCAATTAATTTAGCCTTGATTATACAAATGCATCTGAAAATAAATTCAGCGTAATGTGCATGTACAATTGTACTAGTACATTAGAAAATACATGTAGATACTAAATGGGATTCATGTACATGTACATGCATGCGCCAATTTTTTATTTCTTTATAAATAAAAACTAAGTAAAACATTGTACATTGTGTACAGTAGTTTATGACAAACATTCGTTCCGTTGATGCATTACACAATTAAATCAAATATCCCAATTAAACCTGAATTATGTAAAGTAAATTTAGCTCATACACTGTACATGGAATTATAATTTAACGCTATAGTAGACCCTGGGAAAGTGACCACTTTTCATAAATTGGTTCTATTGCACATGTTTTCCTTCATAAAACTTCTCTGTATAGTGACCACCTGTTTGATGTGTCATCTCTTTTGCAACTTTTCCATTGACAATGCACCTAATAAAGTGACCATGTTCAATCTATATTAAGACTTGGCAAGCATTTCAAAACAATTTATTGGAAGGGGAAATCCCAAAAAGGAGATAGTGACGTAATGTAACCGTGCATGTGTATAATAAGCCTTCTATCAGTCCTTCATTTTATTCTTTAAATTACAGCAAGATTAATTCTCGCGAATATTTATAAAAAAAGTATGAATTTCAACAAACATATACAAAGAACTTCGCTTAAAGATAAAACTGAACTTTTTAAATACTTGGAAGCAAACATGGAAAAAAAAAAACAGCTGAACAATTTAAAGTTCAAAACAGCTGTGTGAAAAACATTAAAATGGAAAATGAACATGCAAACTATTAAATACAAGCATATAAAACATTTTAAAATTACAATAAAATTTACAATTATGCCTCAAATAACTAAATGAAATTATTTACACTTTACCTATTTCATATTATCATAATTCATTCTCATCGAAATTTTCACGTAAAACTAAAATCTGGATTCATTAGATTTAGGATCAAGCATAAAATGTCCATAGTAAATAATTTTTAATTTTTGGGTAATTATTAACCATTTGCAACTCTGGTTCATATCGGACAATCTACGGTAAACCTGACTAATAGCTTCAGTTACAAAAATTGTCAATGGATTTAAAATTGAATTGTGTTCTATTAATTGACTGTTAGTGTCCATAGAGTTTATCAATGTATCCGAATCAAATCCTAAATAGTGCAAAGCAGTTTTAAATAAATAAATTGTTTCATGTAGTTGCAAATTAAATGGCATGTAACGTTTGGAATTTACAAATGCAAACAGGGCGTAGATTGCAGCCAGATTTGGTTTATTGTAGTCTGGAAAAATGATGTATTTGCAATTCACTCGAAAGGTAGCAGTGTATTCTTCAATTAATAACCTATATTTACTAGTCAATTCTATAATTTCATTTTGATCCTGTGTATTATACCTATTATAGATTCCCTGGTATTTATTCAAGATTTCATTTCTTAGGGACGAATTGCCACGTGTAATTCCTTCAGCATTTATTGCACTTGTGCAGTATCTACACACACATGGGATATTATTAGTTCGTATACAAGGAGTAAACATAACTCGAAATCGTGTTTCAAGAAGAAAGTCGGGTAGAAATATCTCCTGTCCAGCACCAATGAAATGAGTTGCTTTAATTATTACCAAATTTTTAAATTCATGACGAGTAGCATTGGGTACGCAAATGGGTTTGAAATAAGATGGTAAGAAATATAACCCGAATCCATCTTTGAAAATAGATCTCTGTCTTACAAAATCTAAATAACGTCTTTGTTTAAAACCAGATGTCATGCTACACAATATAGCCAGTTTAATCCTTCTAGTGTCCACTATAATTTCATCATCTATTCCATCAATGCACTTTGCTATGTAAGGTTCATCTGGAATTGTTTTAATCCAATTTGGCATATCGTGGATCATTTTGCCATAAGTTTCTGGATTTTTAATTACCATTTCTGTTAGTTTACGTACTACAGTTAACCAATTTACAATTTCGCCTGTACCTTGTTCAGGCATGGGCCTATGTGAAAATGCAAATGCTCTAGAAATGGCTAAAACAGTTCCAGGTTCAATATTTTGGGAGGCTATAACAGTATGACTTCCTCCAAGTACAAAAGCAGGACTTATTGGACCTTTATAATCGGCACAACATATTGGTTCTTCTTTACTATCACGTTTCTCCATGTCCTTTACCAGTTGAGGTAAATTATATTGTCCACGTTCAGACTCTTTAATTCGTTCCATGCAAATATTATAACTGTGTCTCACCTTATTATCATTTGGATAATAATTCCATAATATACCAATAAAGTTGTAAGCATCGCGGTATTTTCTTAGTTTATAACAAGATTCGTAAGCCGTTTCCAGAACCTTTTTGTTTACTGGTTCAAGCTGAAGAATCATATTAGCATATTTTACAGTTTTCTCATAATATCCATAGTTATAATATAATTCCATTAATTTAAAGTGGACTTGTTTCAGCAAATATGGTTGTGATTGTAAAATTTTTTGACACGATAAAAGATAATTTTTAGATTCTATAAATTTGCTGTAATTATGCAATTCTTCTACAGTATTTGTACTAGGTAAAACACATGCTTGACTAATGTCATTTTTCCATTTGATGTCTTTGGCTAAATAGTAATAGTCGTGTCCTTCATACACAATTACAATATCTGATGGAGTCTCACAACGTACGTAATATTCAACTCTTTTGGCCAAACTCATAACAGGCTCTTTAAGTGCAAATATTTGTCCTGCAGGAAAAATGTCCATCAAGTCTGGATGATCCATTGTCAAGTAATTATTTAATGCTAATAGTATGACGTTTCCTTCATGGTCTTCTACGGTGATGCAAATTCCATTGAGGCCAAATTCTTCAGGTTTGTCCAAAGTACGTAGTATTAGATATCTTCCTACTGCTTGTTGATTCAATGGAAGATCAGGCAAAGATATTCTCGTCAATTTTGACAGGCTTGTTTTTGAAACCTGAAGATAGCGATTTTTTTTATAATCTTCCCATAGATATGATATGCCAAAATTGGCTGCTTGATCTTTTTTTTCAGCTGCTAATGCAGGTGCGTATAGTAATTGCAGGAAATTATATTGCTCAATGTCTTTTGCTATAATGAGTCTTGTTGTAGGAGTAGCAGATTGAATTGGATGTGAAGGTGCACTGCTGGACGTACTTGCAATATTTGGATTCCATGCTAACATTTCGGCCATCCTATAATAACAGTTAACATGTTGAAGTAAAGAGTGTATACATTAATGTAAAAATTATAAAAATATCATTATACAGTGGAATACGCTTAAAATGATGTCGGTTACAGCTGATATACTGGGTTTAACGATTCAAAGCAATGTGTTATCTTGAGTACAGTAATTTTGTTAGGATTCTACGATGTCGGATATAACGATAATCCGGACTGCGATCTCATTTTAAACAAAATTTTTCCTTACATTCGCCTATAACGATTTTCTGATACTCCTATTATCTAAGTACATGTACATGTAATGACAAAATTATTCATTATATTTTGTTGTGTTGTATTGTTTTTGTATTGTAAGTTGTGTTGTATTTTTATCTGACATCTTCTTATGATTTTTTTTAAATTTGAATAACGAAACATGAACTTTTAAAAAGCAAAAATGTTTGGGTTTTGTATTAAAATTAAGTGAAATTTGATAATTACAATTCTATATTTCACTGCTCATACACGTATAAATGTATTTGTTTAAAGGTATTAATACGTGAAATATACAGTGTAAAACTATACAGTTATTAAAGGTATTTACCATGTCTGATAAAGATAAAATAATACCCTTGCCCTTATATTTTTAAATGTAAATGTAAATATATTTACACTATACATGCATAAAGATTTAAAATTTCACCTTATTACTGCTGTATATGGAAGAACCAACTTGTAATACTGTCCTGAGCATTTAAAATCCTGTACAAACGAGATCCCAAGTAAAAATAATACAGTTCCAGGTTTTAGCTAGTTTATTTCTAATTTGTAAAATATTCAAATTATTTGATTTAATTCGAATTGAGCAACGAAATTCCAAAGTTTTAATCTTAAAGTTCAAAAGTTGTATTATTGAAAGCATTGTTTTCTTGGTGTAGTTATATTTCAATCTTTTCAGCAATGTCTCATAACCTCACATTCATTAGTCATAGTCTACAATTGTATATTAACATTTTAATTTTGAATTTTTTGAAATTTTTTTAATTCATGATTTCTCATTTGTCGAGACCTATACATTGTGAAATCGTGCATCAACCGAATTAAAAAATTAGACCGATTTTAATTCCCCCATGCATAAAGAAACCAAGTCCAATATCCAATCTTGTTGGTTTATACTTTGTGGCTTTATTTAGGGCACAAAACACGTGCATTCATTAAGTACCTATAATAGAAGTTACAAAATAAGTTTATATTAGGGAGACATTAAATGAATTTATTATTTTCCACCAATTTTAATCAACTTTTAATTAAACAAGAATTGAAGATATTACATGTGGATAATGTTATTATTGGCAGGAAAAATTACGTTGATATATGAACATGTACTATACATGTACTAGTATATGCATTACATTACATGTAACATGTATAAGCTTAACTAATGTATTTATTTTTCAAATCAAAAACTGGCCAAAATACAGAAAATATTGTTAATGGAACAAGCAGACTATAATTATTATAAAATTATGTGAAATACAGTATTTGAATGACCATTTATCATTAATAAGAAAAGCTGAGTACATGTACATGTACAATGTAAGTACACATGTACATTTTTGTACATTATAACTACAATTACATTACTTATTTAAGGCTCTTAAAAATACATGTATGTCACAAAAAACATTTATTTTATATAATGTACATGTATTCTAGTACAGGTATATTATTAAAGTGAATAAAGTTTACATGCAGTTCTATACATTAAATGAAAACATTTAAAAATCGGAATAAAAAGCGTATTTATTGTCTCAATGAGTAATTAACGGTTTTTACATGAAAGTATGATAAAAATGAAAGTACATGTAGTTTTACACAACAAAATAAAAATATCTACGCATGTTAAAACTATAATTTGACATGTATAATAACCACATACTATCACAATACAAGTTGTCGCTTACAACGTAAATCTAATTGTATATTACGTTCATTATCAGTAAAAAATTGTCCATAGTATACGATTTTAAGTTTGCGGGCTATAGCTAACCATTTAAACTTTTTGTCCATAATATTCAATTTAGAGTAAGTTTCACAAATATAATCAGCAGCGCAAATTGTCATCGGATTTAAAATTGAATTAGGAATTACTAATTGAATGTTATTGTTTAAAGAACGTACCATTGTAACCGAATCAAATCCTAAATAATGCAAAGTTTTTTCAAAGAAATAAATTATTTCACGCAATTGCGAATCAGAATGCATGTCTCCATTACAACTTGCTAATCCCAACAAGCCGTACATGCTAGCCAAATTCGGTTTATTAAAATATAAAACATTTACATTAGAAGTCGGAAGAGCTTGATAGGTATCATTATATTTCTCGATTAAAGTCAGAAGTTGTATTTTCAAACGTTGCATTTCCACTTCTCGAACCTCTTTTATAAGCCTACTATAGATCTCGTCAAATTTCATTATAATGACATGTCTTTCCTTCATATTACCACGAGTAAATTTTTGAGTATTTCTATCGGATTCGCAATATCTACAAACACATGGGATGTTATGTCTTCTACAAGGACAGTACATTAAATAATGTAAATTTTCAAAAAGTAAATCAGGTAGAAATATTTCCTCTCCTTTTGCGATGGTATTGATGGCTCTAATTATCACCACATTTTTAAATTCATATCGAGAAGCATTTGGGATGCAATTGCGGCCGAAATAAGTAGGCATTGCATACAATCCTGTTCCTTCAATAAATATACCTCGATTTTCCAATGCAATTACAAAACGTTTTTCATTAGAATATGCACATATGTTATAAATAATAATTTTTTTAATTCTTCCCGTGTTTACTATTATTTCATCATCTGTTCCATCAATGCATTTTACTCTACAAGGCTCTTCTGGCACTTGACATCCGTATGGTATATCGTATACCATCCTGCCATAAGTTTCTGGGTTGTTCAATACCAATTTTGTTATCCTACGTACTAAACCAAACAAATTTACATTTTGCCTTCTATATTCAAATCCCAATGCTACAGAAAAGGATAATACAGTACCAGGTTCAATATCTTGAGAGGCTACTACAGCAGAACCTCTTCCAGGTATAAAAACTGGTGTTATAGGACCAGTGTAATCAGCACAATCAACAGGTTGATGTTCATCATAACGTGCTCTCATATCCATTATCAGGTTAGGTAAATTAAATTGTCCACTTTCAGCTTCTTTTATCCGTTCCTTACAACTTTCATAAACAGCGCTTGAATATTTTACATCTGGATGATAATTCCTTATCTTATCAATATATGTAAAAGCATCTTTGAATTTTCTAAGTTTGTAACAAGATTGATAAGCAAGATTCAGAGCTGTTAGATTTTCTGGTTCATCTTCAAGAATGATGTTAGCGTATTTCACAACATTTTCGTAACATTCCCTTTTAAAATACACTTTCATTATTTGTAATTTCACACGTTTTTGCAAGTCTTTGTCTTCTGAACCTTGTAGCATCCGTTGACACGTTAAATAGCAATGTGTAGCTTGTATAAGAATTTCGTTTTTAAATAATTTATTACCACGTCTTTCCCATTCTTCTACAGTGTTTGGCTTGGGATAATAAACAAAGGGAAAAGTACTTGTTATAACATCACTATTTTTAAATTCGTCTTTAGCCAAATGGTAATAGTCGTGTCCTTCGTACAGAACTACAATGTCTGATGGAGATTCACATTGTATGAAATAATCCGAGCAGTCGATTTTTTTAATTAAGGGTTCTTTAAGTGCAAAAACTAGTCCAACAGGAAAAGCGTCCACCAATAAATCTTGATCATCAATTGATAAATAATTGCTCAATGTTAATAGTACCACTTTTCCTTCATGGTCTTCTACGATAATGCCAATTCCATTGATACCAAATTCTTCAGGTTTATCCAAAGTACGTAGTAATAAATATCTTCCGAATGCTGGATATTCAAATGGAAGATCAGGAATAGATACTCTGGTCAACGTTGACAGGCTTGTCATTGAAACATCAGGATAGAGATTTTTATTATAATAGCTTTTTAGATATGTTAAGCCAAAATGTATCTCTTGAATTTGTTTTACAACTCTCAATAGCCTTAAATATTGCCATTTTCGTATGTTATATTCATATATGTTGTTCGCTATATTGAGTCTTGTTAAAAAAGAAGAAGTCGGAAGTGGATGTGAAAATACGCCAGAACTTGAATTCCCAGCTTCCATTTTGGCCATTCTGCAATTAGTTTTCATGCAAATTAAAAGTTAAAAATTTATCAATGTTATGCAAAATTAACTCATTTTGTAGTTAACTGAATAAACAAGTAACTACAGTGTAGTTGTAAGTAACTTAGATGCAACTAGCAACAATAGGCTATAGTTGTTAATTTCTGATAATCAACTAATTTTATAACTAATTTAGTTGTAAAAATTGTAGTTGGAATAGAACAACTACAGCTATAAATGTTAGATGCAAATAAAAATCAAATAATTTTGCCCAACACTGGAATGTATGCAATAATTTAACAAATAATAAGCTTTTTTATAATAATAAAAAAAACGTTATTAAAGCTTTTCAACCTTTAATTATTGCCTGATCATGGATCATAATCATTTATGATTTTCAATCATGAATTTGAGAGATTTGAAATGCAAAAAACTGTATGGAATCTACAGTACGTAAATGTACATGTACGTCACTATAAATTTCATAAACTAATTATGAATTGATAAATAAATTTTATAAGGATTGGTAATTGCAAACGACTATAGGTATAAGTTAGCATATTATGTACATGTACATATTATGTGAAATGAAAGCTTTTAATTCATCACAATGTATACATTTATCAGGGTATGATATTTCATTAAGTAAAATTCATCAGAAAAAGGATAATAACCTATTTTTATTTGCTGTTCAATTAATAAATATAAATCAAAGTCGTTTACCATTTCGAAAGAAATGTATATATTGTACATGCACATGCATAAAGATTAAAAACCTCACCTTTTTAATAATGTACATGTGTACATGAAACCAACTTGATACAATGTCCTGTGTAAAGGAGAGCTCAAATACTTGTATTAGTAATATAGTTCCAGGTTTAAGCTACATGTAGATTATTTCTAATTTGTAAAATATGCAAATTATCTCATTTAATTCAAATTTTATGATGCGTCCACACTCACGCCGAGAGACCACGATTACGATGTGTGGACGGTACGTTCGCCCAAATCATTCGCGAGCCTATTCAAAATACATAGTGTGGACGACTCATCGTGAATTCAGCGATTAGCCCGAGGCTACGATCAATCGCTGATTATTCCGAAAATCGTCCCGACACACGGAGACAAAAGCGCCACCTATCCTTATAACGCCACCTATGTGCAGGTGCCAAAAACAGTAACTGTCTGCTAGCTAGGTTTGGCAATGCACTTAATTAAGCCTATCTAAACGCAGGGCGACACATTTATGTTCATTGGTGGCAAACGAGTCCTCCATTGCTCAAAAATATTTATTTTATTGTGATGCATAATGAGAATTTGTTGGAATTGTGGGTAAAATTACCCGCATTCGCTCCGAATAGAGGTGGACCATGACCTCATGTTTTGCCAATGATTTTGCTGAACATTCAGCGGGAATGTGGCCGCACCATAACAACACAAATCCACAATTTTCATCTCAAAAGTTCAAGGTTTATTGTTGAAAGAATTGTTTTCTGGATATTTCCTAGTAATAAATTTTTTCTGTGGTTAGATTTCCACCTTATTAGTAAGACGGTTTCAAAACCTTATGTTAATTCGTTGGTCAAGGGTTCAATAGCAGAATTTTTATTGGCAATTTTTTAAAATTTTTTAATTTATGCCTTCTCATTGGCACATTGAAAAATCGTCAGTCAACAGAATTAAAAAATTCAACAGATTTTATATTTGTTGGTTTATACTTCTATGATGTTTTCTAGATTTACATGTACATGTAGGTCACAAAATACTTGTTATAAGTACCTTTATTATGGAAGTTACAAAATTTATAAAAATTGGAAAGATTTTAAATGAATTTATTATTTCCTGCCAATTTTAATGTACTTTTAATTCGGCAAGAATTGGAGAGCATCGATATTGCCTACTGTACATGTACATGTAGCATCATAAATATATTGATAAAATAATCAAAAGAATATTCTTGAACATACTGTACATGTAACTGATATATTTTATTAATTTTGACTATGTTTTAAAACTTAAATGAAAACACTGATATTGGAATAAGCAGTGATCAGTTTATTATAAAATTATGTGAAATATTTGAACTGCCAACATCATGCAAATTTGGGTCCATATGATTACATTTTGGCACACGTATGTAACAAATTTATTGTTGTGTAGGCATCGCGTGCAGCATCGCGTGCATGGTGCACGCGACCTTTTTGAAGCTCGAAAATGACCTTTAATTTTTATTTAAAAAA
>JAQGCC010003891.1:0-14250 GCA_034698905.1 Xestoiulus laeticollis
GAATTATAAGCATGCAAGGGGGAAAAATTTCAATTCAACTCAGATTGGCATTTGAGCATGACCTAAATTTACTACTGAGCATGTACGAGGTCAATGCTCAAACCTCATAAAACTCTAAAATTTTTATTTGCACAGTTGTCTGAGTACCCTTATTGTTTAGTAAGATGCTCATAAATCAGCAGTTCGCTCAACGCTAATTTTCAGAACACGTGCTCGATTTAACGATGACTTTAGGAATTACACCATAGCTGAGATTTCCACATAATGGGGCACATTCGTCGTTTCATTGCAATTTCTTCAATCCCACGTCAATGTTAAGGAATTTCTTTAACAAAAGGGAGGCCTTTTTATGAGAATTTTGCCCAGTTTTCGTAGGATTTGCTGATGCACAAGGGCCTAGAAAAGCTCTATGGTGCGAGTGGTAAGAGGAAATAGTTGGGCTATGATATTTTTGGGCGTATATGACGTGCATTTGGTTTTGCATTATGCTAATCTTTCCCGTCAAAAGTCAGGCATGCGAAAACCTAGCGAGTTTTATTATCATCTTTCACACATTTGAATTCAGTGAAAAGTAAGAAGAAGAAGAAGAAAAATATAAAAAATGGAAGTTAGGGCGTTGAAAAGAAAAGCGGCAACGTCAAGCGTTACACAACTAAAACTTCGGTTAGGGTCTAAGCTGCAATGCATTTCCCTCATAAAATTTGCATTGAAACTACTGCAACTTCCGTTGATTGAATAGTTTACGAGGATAAGTTGGCCACCAAAATGGATCCTGGCTTGTTGACGACTGTTGGAAACGTGAGCTTGAAAGCATTAAGATGACGATGAAACCCAAAAATGGCCGACATTTTGATGTTGTGGAATTCATTTTGCAGTTTTGACTATGTGGCTTAATTGCGAGTTTTACATAAGCCGTAATGGAAGTCAACTACAATTTCGTTTATGAGATCTTGCTGCATTTAGAAGATGGAAATTTTACACTGTGAGGAGACGAATGTGTCTGCAAACTTAAAATGTTGCATTAGTAATAAGTATATTAAATGATAGTAATCTAAAACGTGGAACCACTTTATGTTGATTAAATTCAGTGATTTCCGGATAATTGAACCACTGTTTAATAAACATGATTTTATTATGTTGATAAATGATCAGCCACAATAATGTTTTTATGAAAATTCTTATTTTGATATTTTGATTTCCAATTGGCTTCTGAATTTTAAGTAATTCAAACTGGAGTTAGAAGTTCGATTATTAAAATAGTTTGTTTTATGGCTGCCAAGTTTTCAATTAAATCTTTGATTAATATTTTACTTGCATTTTACAAATGCTATCAAATTTAAAATTTGAGAATTATCACTTCACAAATGGCAGCTCTAGTTTTAACAGTAATTTAGCATTTGATTTTAGAAGTTTAATTATTCAAACAATTACTGTTTTTATGTCATCAAGTTAGAAAAATCATTTTTTTTTAAATTAAATCTCGAAGTATTTTTTCTAAATTAAATCTAGAGATAAGGATATTTGAGATTTAAAAATACGAGTTTTTTTTAGAATTTTTATTTCCAATTTTAATTTGTTGTGATCTATATCACTAATTAGCTGTTTGACTCTCTTAATGTTGTCATTCATCTTGTTTTAGAATGCTGGTATCAAATTAAGGCACTCTACTTTAATTAAAATTGTAATACTTATTAGACAAAAATTCAATTGACTTGAGAAATTCTCCTAATGATAGTCTACTATGGAAAAAATATTCAGTAAACGGGTCATTACAAACAAATTTTATCTAATTACTAGCAGATACTTTCTAAAATGTAAAATATTATGAAAATGCATGTAATAAAAATGATACTTGTTAAGACGCACTGTTTACAATCTATTATTGCAACCACGTTTATAGTCAGCATTTATTGATACTATTTTATACTATACTGATTAAATTATTCGATATTTACAGGTTAAAGGTCATTACACGATTTTAAGTATTTAATTATCGCTGGATATATAAGAATTGGATAATAGCTCAAGTCTTATATCTGAAGATGGTTAAGTCTTCCTTGACGATTTGTAAAAGTCATTTAGAAATGTTTCAGCTCAAATCTTTGTAAAACTGCAACATGGCTATTCCATTTGTAGACTTTTGCTTCGCCAAGGCATTTTCACCATGTTTATTATGTTATACAACCCAAGGTGGCTTATATGCGTATCGAGACATGGAACCAAATCGATATCGTTTGTGTTCAGTTTTGTAGTTAGCCAAAAATGATGGGTTTTATAGCATTTGGACCGTGAAGCGAAAATTTGCAGCCTTTTGAATAATTCACGTATATATATATTTTTTTATTCATAACTTTCAACAAGCAGCACCATTTTATCTGAAACTGAAATGAGCTGTTTTCACATCAAAACGCATTACACATATACATTTTAAGTGTACAAAACACAACCTTCTCTATTCATCAGCACATTGCCCTCCATCAAATCATCTTCTATATACACGCGTATGGGAAATGAAATTGAGACTACAGACAGATGGGTTTTGCACTGCTCGCATCTAAATGGACAGATTTGAAACACCGCAATTCAACAATCTTACCTGATATAAACAAATAATGCATATATCACATTGGTGCATGATCTAGCGACAAAATAGGTTTTCGCAAAAACCCTATTTGTTTTACTGGTAACAATCTCATAAGGAGGATAAAGATACAAACGAAAACAGTTGTAGATAACGTCCGTTTTTACAGATATTTGCTTATGAATAAAATATCTTTCCATTTTCGTGTTTTTAACTCGAATGTAACACTATTTCCTCTGATCAATTTGTTGGCAACCATGTGGTGCTAAACAAGCTTACTTATATTTACGAAGTTGAGTTTTCTAGCTGATGCATATTTCGTATCGACTTAAGCCTGTGTGCTTTCATAAACCTATTCGACTAAATTGATTGTCTAAATTTTACCAAATTGAATTTACTGTCTCCAACTGTCTCCAGAAACTCCTTTTGCTAAAATGCAAATGTAGTCAAAGGAGATATATACTTTCAAAGACGTATCTTGTCTCTTAAACCCTCTATCTTGTGGAACATTCTCCTATGTACTTCAAGACTAAGCTGGATATAAAATATACAAGAAATATGGAAATACAAGAAGCTTGATCACCCATAGAATGGAATTCAGTTAGGGCTTTTTCAAAGATATATATCTATAGTCTAACTACATGTATACCTTTACATATGTAATTTTTTATTAATAGTTCGAAAGGGTCAAATGAACTACTGCAGTCCATATTTTAAGTATGGACATCATCTTGTTGTCATTCAAAACATGTGATAATATGCAATTTTATCAAAAACATACGTTCTCACAGGGTTACTGTCAATCTGAAATTTTAAAGTGTTTTAAACAATTTTCCCTGACAATCCTGATGACCAAATTAAAAAAATATTGATAAGATTACAAGCAACTTATCACATTTCTCAAAGACGTTCTTTTAGAACACAATTTATATTTTTCTATAAATGACAACCTTGACTTCATTTTAATATCACACAAACTTCTTTTAAAAAAAATTCATAACATTTTTATCTGGCGGTTAGGGAATGAAATATTTGCAAACCATTAAACAGTTGCACGAGTAGCAACAAAATTATTGAGTATATCGATAATAACACAATATACAAGTGAGATCAAAGATCAAGAGCAAGCAAACAATCAAAATATTTTTTTTATTAAATAACAGCGAGTTAATTGCGTAATCTAACATAGAAATTGTTGTCATTGACTAAAGTTGTAAAGAGAGAATGTCACAAAACATGGAGTTATATTGACTTGAGGTTTTACTGTATTTTCGCCAAGTAGACGAATACACATGTACCACTAATATGTGGTAATTATCAGTAAATGATATACCATTATCGTATCATTTTAAATTTACCGTAAAGTGGTGGTTTTTTGCAACAATAAACAAGCATCATGATCCCCCAAAGTTTAGCATGTGATAGTCCATATTGTATTTTTCAAATGCAACATGTATGAACTAAAAACATTTCATTGCAATGATATGGAATGATGCAAACTAATTTGTATTCAGATTTTTAATCTTGAGACTAATTAAGACTTGGTGGTTACTAATTTCACCTTCCAAATGTTGGAGCATTACTGTCACACAGACAAATGCAATATTAACTTTGCAACTTTTATACCAAATATGTTAAAACTATAATTTAACACTTCTATACCAAATAGAAGTCACCACCAAACATAATATCATTAAAACTGGCTTAAATCCAAAACAAAATGCAAAGATTTTCAAATCCATCTATTTCTGGCTTCATGTACATGCACCTCAGAAAAAAGGAATCTTCATTCAATTAGCATATCGAAATCAACAGCTTTTCAACCACATGTGATCAGTTCAATTCTAAATTCAGCAGATATTTGGGAATACAGAATTTAACAATTTCAGCCATTCATTTATATTTGCAGATGGTTTGTTTATTTGTACTTATTTATAGGTCGGACTAAGAAAGGTGATTGTAAGAACTACTAGAAAGGAAGGATCCAATTTTTAGAAGAACAATACCAGCATATTTGCTTGAAACAACTGTGGAAAACCGCGAAAACCACAGGAAGGACAGTAAACCCTGTCGGGAATTCAACCAGGTTCCCCCAGATTGCCATGTGCGGTGAAGTGACTAAAGCAGCCCATACAAGATCAATTTTTGGTTGTTGTCCAATATGTCAACCAGTGTTTATCATTCTAGAATAACCTTTAATTGGATAACACCTGTCAAATGGAGACCTTCAGTTCTTGTCCCTGAACCCAAACATCTTTATCAAATTTGTTTGCACAATGTCTGAAGCAGTTTGGATTAATGGGTCATAACTGACAGCTATGAATAACGACACAACTGGAAGCTTAGAATAGCAGAATACACAAACGTCCTTCCATTCAGTATTGATACAAGCCCATATACTGCCAAGATTTAGCTGGTCATCATTTCAGGAATTCAAACAGGTTTTAGTCATCACCCATGACACTAAGGCTGCCTACAGGTTGGAGCATGGGTATCAAGCATGGGAATCAATTCCTGAAATGCAGCGTTCCGATTGGGAAATAGGCGATTCCCGCCATCGGGAAATGGCTGCCAACCAATCTGAACGCTGCATTTCAGGAATTCATTCCCATGGTTGATTTTCATGCTCCAACATGTATCAAGAATTGACCGTGTATGTGCAGCTTAAAACATTAGTTAATAAACCAACATCGAGTTCTCATTTTATACAAATTTCGTTATTTTTACTTGGTTTTACAAAAAAATATTCCTTGTGCTAAGTTCCAAAATTGATTTACTAGTCAATAGACATTTTAGGTAAGCATCATGCCACAAACAAGATTTAAAATTTAAAGAAATCTCTTCCTAACTGAAGTAGCATTTTCATCAATAAAATGCATTCTGGAGCAATATTTTAAGTATAGACTTCTTAAAAACTACTTTTTTTTTAATCATGACAATTCAGCTTCCATTTCCTGAATTTTGTATTTCGAACAATTCATTTCTGTATAATAATGATTTTATATTGATGCCTTGGTCCATTGCAATGACTGTTAATATTATTAGCAGTCAGCCTACAGCCCAGATATTTAGACAAGGGCCATGCTACAGTTGCATATCGAACCCTGTTTCTAGCAAATCTAATTGCCAAGCTAACAGTTCATTGAGGTATGCATCATGCCCCAAAATTGATTTAAGAGGGTTGCATTCCAGAATAAGTCTTTCTAAATTATTTTTTTATTTCATTTTGGAAACTATTAGGAACAAATGGAAGGTACCAGGACCTAGCACAAATATTCTATTAGTTGTTTAAATTTTTTTTGTTTATGTATATGTTTATTCCATTTCATGAAAATATGTTTGTAAAGTTTATAATTGTAGAGGGTTTGGCAAACTTTGCAGACATATTTCCATGAAATGGAATAAACATATACATAAACAAAAAATTTAAACTAATAATAGGATATTTATGCTAGGACCTCGTACATTGCATTTGCTCCTAACAGTTTATAAAATTAAATAAAAAAATAATTTTAAACAAAAGGGCTTTTTCTGGTATGCAACCCTCTTAAATTTCAGTAGCCACTGTCACGAAGTGTCCATCTTTGGCATAAGTCAAAGGTAATTAGCCACCTCGACCACCTCGTGACAGCGACCGTTAGTTACATTGAGACTAAAGATGCTTAAGCCCTAGGCCACACTATAGGCGGTTAACGCGCGTTTGGCTAGCCTCAAACAGGGCATCGAATTTAATTTAAATTCTAGAATTATAAAATTTGCACATTAATATCTCGTGCGAAAAATTCTGTTTTAATTAAAAGACTTGTTTAAGGCTAGCCAAACGCGCGTTTCCAGCCAAGTGTGGCCCGGGGCCAAAAGTACACTTATCGAAAAAGTGTTTTTTTCAAGGACCCTCAGCAATCACCCTCCTTCCCGTCCATGGGGTACTCGTCAGTGGGCACAGGCTTGCCCTTTTTAGCCTTAGTCTCCCGGCGTCGATGCAGCAGCGACGCCACCAAAATCATGGTCACAAGGACACCACACCCGATGCCTATGCCAACATAAAGCCACGGAAAACGGGCACCAGGGGTGCAAGAATCCCCGCACTGGGACTGCTCCTCACACCAGAACAGGGCACCGATGCACGATGCCTGTTCCGAGCATTTGGCAGCGCACTCCTCACTTCTCGACCTTCGACCCAGCAGTTTATTGACTCTCGATTTGGCCGCCCTTGACCACCGGAAGTAGAAGCGTCCTGGTTCCACAGCATGGAACTCCACCACCAAAGTGTTGGAATGCCGCCTTCCAGGCAACACTGTCTTGTTCCATGATCTGGTGTACACTTCCACCTCACCGGAAGTTGCTGGACCCCCTGCGGTGCTCTCGCTGCCTCGGACTGCCGGACACACAACTGCAACCGGTTCCAATTCGTCGGCGGCAAAGACTAGGATTCGGTTGTTGGTCTCGCATAACTCGGACAGGGTTACACCGGGGATGCGAAGGTGCACGAAGTGGTCAGCGGCGGCTGGGAGAAGCCAGGGACACCGGACTCTTGCAGGACCGTCACCGACATCGGCTTCGCCGGCCACAAGAGCGATTTCGCCGCCGCCGCCGCCGTCAAGCACGTGGCCGGCGTTGCAGTGCACACCTCCGAGAAATTCGTAGGCAGCTTCGAAGTAAAAACTGTCAAAGTCCTCCAGACTTGTCATTCCTGTAACGCTGAAGTTGACTGTTGCACGGTTGGCCATCAGGTCAAGGGTCAGACGTTCGTCCAACCGGCACAGACAAGCCATGGGCATCTCCACGCCACCCCGCAGCGTCTGTGACACTCGAAGCTCCGCCTCTTCGCGTCGGCCACTGCCACTGTGGTCCGGTCCCTGGGGGTGACACACGTAGCGTCGTGAGTGCAGGTCATGCAGAGTGTCGCACTTCCGGTTGCCCAGTCGTACCTGACAGACAGAGGTTTTTATTATTGCGAATGTCCTAAAAGTACCCCTTTTTGTGGTACAGAGACGGATTGAGCAGGCTTTCTTTAATCTTGACAACATTGGTAGCAGTTTTTTTTTGGTAATGCGCATGCGTGGGGAAGTCGTTAATGGGTTTGTGGTTGAAAGGAGACGAGAACTTTATTAGTTTAACGTTATACGACAATTTCATTAATTTAACGTGATAACACAACGTCTTTGAGGAGCATAACTTATTGATGCGCATGCGTAATAGTGTGTTTATCGTTCTCGTTAAAATTTAAGGAAACCTGCACAATCCCGCTATTATCTATGAGGATTAGGACAAACTTTTGGAATGATAAAAATGTGACCGGAAAGTTAGGCACAGGGAAAATTCCGCGCACCCAAATACTTGGCCAATTTGGATTAGCTTTGTTTAGGTTATACCAGAGGGTATTCAAACTGGGTTTATTGGAATCCCTTCAGGGTTTCGGCCACGACATTTTTATAAAAATAATTATTTTGCACAATGAATAAATGCTTTTATATTTCAGTAGCTTCAGTATGAAAATAAGTTATTTGTAAATACCGATAGGAACTAATACATGTGAAGCCTGCGTGACCACCCAAAAAAATGGCAAAGTCGGTCACTGTACATTTCCAGATATGGCTGCATTCGAAATTGACCACCTATACCCTAGATATGCCATATTTATCGACATGTGGCCAATTTTGGATGAAGCCATATCGGAAAAATTTCATATATGGCCATATCTATTTTTTCCACCCGGGTTTAGTAGAGTATATTGCCAGATTTGAGCATATAGCCTATATTGAAACAGGTATGACCGTATAAGGAGGCATGCATAGCCAAATCCATATACATCATATAAGAACAATTTTTGATATGGCGATATGTGGTGACAATTCTAGCCATACCTAATTAATTTATATATGGACAATTCTAGGTATGGCGGTATATGGAGACAGGTATGACCATATCCAATTAATTTATATATGGGTATTTTCGGATATAGCCATGTATCACACTTGTAAGCTGTCCATCGCTGTCCAAATTAGGCTATAGCCAATCACCAAATGGCATTATCATCAACAGTGTACAATGTATAAAATGGTATGGAAAATACTACTTACCTTGCGGAAAACCAGGCGAACAGTCTCAGTTTCCCTACCCACAAACGTATAGGAGCAATGCAGCGCCCTCCGGCCGCCACGTCCGAACAAGAACACGTTCTTGGGGGATGCGAACACTCCCTCTGGACGTCTTGTACTTCGGAAGATTCTGTCGCAAGCTCCATCTGCCATCTTGTCCATCATCTTGGTTGCCTGTTCGCCCTCTTGGTAGGTGTCCACGAACTCGTATCTTGCCTCCATGCGCAAGTAGTGCAGGTTGAAGAAGGGAGAGAATGTGTACCTCAACAACAGATCTGGCCCAGAACTCAGGTAGCTCTCATCTGGATAGCGACAGGGTCGAAGAGGGATGAAGTTGGGGAAGGCCCTTGCATGCACGCATAATCGGACAGGGGTGTCGTCGTCAAAGGCAGCAAGCTGTGTGGCGTTGGCCTTTGCAGGGCCACCGTCGTACAAGGTCCCTTGAACGGACGGTTGCTTGCGGTATGCTGGCTCAACGCGGTTGTCCACGAAGTACTTCACAAAGTAGAGCCAGACAAGATCATCAGGGCGACCACGAAAGGTGTATGAGCAGGAGGTGTTGGGTGGCGCAAGGTGGCGAAGGCTGTATAGGGAAGACAGATGGATCTTTACATCAATACCAATTGTTGCAAAACTTTGTTAAAGGTTGCACATATTCTATTTCCCCAGAGGAAAAATCCTTACATGGATGTATGGATATCCACACACATTGTATGGATACTTATGGATATCCATTTTATTTTGACCCATTCTTATGATGTCAACATAAATTTAAGTCATTTTCATGGATACCCATATAACTATCCGTTGCAACGGATATCCATAATAACTTTATCCATTGCAATGGATATCCATAATAGCTTTATCCATTGCAATGGATATCCATAATAGCTTTATCCATTGCAATGGATATCCATAATAGCTTTATCCATTACAATGGATATCCATAATAGCTTTATCCATTGCAATGGACATCCATAATAATTTCGTCCCTTGACATGGATATCCATAATAACTTTATTCATTGTCATGAATATCCATTGTCATGGATATCCATAATAACTTAATCCATTGTCATGGATTTCCATAATAACTTTATCCATTTACATGGATTTCCATAATAACTTTATCCATTTACATGGATTTCCATAATAACTATCCATTGTCATGGATATCCATAACAACTTTATCCATTGTCATGGATATCCCTAATAACTTAAACCATTGTCACGGATATCCATAATAACTTAATCCATTGTCATGTATATCCCTAATAACTTTATCCATTGTCATGAATATCCATAATAATTTCGTCCATTGATATGGATATCATCATGCTTAGATATCCATAATAATTTGATCCATCTAAATAAATATCTAATATAACTTCATCAATCATTATGGGTATCCATAAAAGAAATGCACTTATGGATATATGGATATCCATAAATAAGTACTCCGTTAGGGATATATCAGCGGTCGGGGAACTTTTAACCATTACCCCACAATATATTTTTACTTAAGTCGATATTACCTCCCTCCATTCTGAAAAGAAAACAATCAATGTAAATTTTAAATAAACATTATTTATTGAATTAATTTACATTTACAACATTTCAACCAGAATTAGCGGCACGGCCCGTATATCGTGCTGAATTGTTTAAGTTTGTAAACATACTAACATGTTTATGAAATAGCAATTTAAATATTAGAAAAATTTCCCAATTACCCAAAAAAATTTCATTTTTACCCCATTTGGGGTAATTTACCCCGGTTCCCCGACCGCTGGGATATATGGATGTCCTTATATAACTAAATCTCCATACTATGGATATCCATACATGAATTTTTCCTCTGGGGCTTACCCAAATGAAAATTTTAAAAAGGTATACTGTTGTACCTGTGAATGACGCCGGTACGACGCTCCTCTGCATCGATGGTCCACTCACAGCGATGTCCAGTAGCAGCCCTAAGTCCAACATCACTCTCTGGCAAAAAGACAACTTCAATGTCCAGCTCGAAGGTGTGTAGCTCAAGCAGGTCAGCAGGGGATGCCCTGAACTCTACGAGCATCTCAGGTCCACTGGAGACAATGGGAGGCAAGGCTCCACCATGGCAGAAAGTGGCGAGGACAGCGGCATCGGTGTCGGCGCCATCATACACCCGAAGGTAGTCATGGGCACAGCCGTCGCCAAAAAGCAGCTTCTCCTCCCTGCGGTAGGCAGCACGGGCCTCGCCGCTGACCCAGACGCTGACCCGGTCCTCGTGACGCTGCTGCAGCACGACAAAGGCATGCTTGCCACGCGGGATGGTACGTTGCGTCACGTGATAGAGGCAGGTGACGTTACGGGGATAAACCCCTGGAAAGTTGGGAGAGTGCAGCTTGCAAGTCTGGGAGTCACAGTCTTGGAAGCTGCGGTCGCAAACGCTGCTTGGGATCCACTCACCACGGTGGTACTGCGCATGACCAGGTCCGTAGCGTGTTACTGCCTCCGATCTGGCCAGGTAACGGAACTTAACGGCAAACTGGAAGTCGGTACTGGTAGTGGAACCCAGCACTGTCAGCAGTAGAGTCACATTGTTGGTCTCGCTGTAGTAGACTGGAATGTTGACTGCAGGGCCACACCAGCGTCCTGCAGTTGCTGACTGGGCGTTGCGTTCCAGAAGCTGCAGGAAGCCATCAGCGCAACCTGATGGCAGTAGACGCCCCACACGGAAGCGCTCGAAGGACAGTTCCACGATGTCTCCCAGGTCGCCACCACCAGCCATAAATGTCAGGGCACATACGAACGGAAGTCGGCCAAGAGAACCCCTGGAGATGTCGATCTGGTAGGTCTTTTGACGGTCACCGTAGTACGTCCGGTTGCAACCTGGAATGGAAAACTTGAGATGATGGCCAATGTCAAACATCCCTATATAGCCATACAAAAAAATCCTCTCAGAAGTCTGCAGGATTCACTCGGCTCATCGGTGACTTTTTCTGTAAAAATCAATTATGGTGACTTTTTCTGTAAAAATCAATTATGGTGACTTTTTCTGTAAAAATCAATTATGGGTATTTTTGTGTAAAAATCAATTTTGTTGGATTTCTACAGAATCAATTATGTTGCATTTTTGCATAATAAATTATTTTGCATTTTTGCAGAATAAATTATTTTGCATTTTTGAGGAATAAATTATGTTGCATTTCTGCAGAAACTAAAATTGCTAAATTAAAAAAAAATCGTTAGAGGAATTCTTATAACTTGCACTTGACATTATATTTGGTACCTTATATGGTATAATGGCATTTGTACAACTGAAAACTAACTGCAAGAATGGAAAATACAGCAGACACCTTTCATCATGTATATTTCTGCAAGAAATTCTGCACAATTATATTTAGAATTCTGCATTATAGTTTCTACAGAAATTACAATGTGGGCCATATACATTGTATTAAAAAAATATAGAACTATTCATTAGATTTTCTGTAAATTTTTAAATTGAAAATGCATGAATTTTCAATGAAAGGGGTTACATTTTCATATAATTGTTAGTTTATTTATGATCAAATACTCATAATAATAAATCCGGATGCAGGCAAACTGTATATCAATCTTCTTTTCATGTTTAAAATATACATAAATAATCTGTAAATATAACTTTCAAGTTTCATTTAAGAAATGTTTCCTTACTGTGTACGCAAACAAACTTAAGCATTATACAAGTTGACATAATAGACTTTTAAGTCTGGAAAAAAAACAATTGGTACATTTTTAATCCATGCAGACTGAAAATGTCATCGCATGATATATTTTGCTAAAAAAAATAATTTAGACTTGCTTTTTGTTTCAGTAGTGTTTAGCTCTGTGCGCACAAAAACGAAAACTACAAAACTACTGATGTAAGCTAAAGATTGTTATAATAATATTTTCTTCGTCTTAATCAAATATTCTATTTACATTCTTGCACATACAGAAACGAAAAAATCTCAAATAATAAAAGTGTATAAAAGTATTATGGTTCTGTAAGTAATGGGACTACATGTATGCTAAAAAAATGCAGAATAAGACAAAGGCGAGCAATTCAGAACAATAAATTTGTACTTGTAGGACAAATTATCTTGAAATTTGGAATAAATTCAAGTAAATAACATAATTTATTACTGTTTTAAATTATACTTAAGGATAATGTGATATATAGCTGCAATGTGGAACTGTATAATCAATAAAAAACTATTTTAGGCAGAACTAACAAATATTGACAAAATTATTGGAAAAACCAGATTCTAATCAATCAATCTCAATAAAAGGCATTCTCCTATGAGATTGAAAACATTAATTGATGTCAGATAACATGAAAATGTCGCATCGCATGAGCACCTTTATTTAACGGGTCATTATCTTAAATCGATAATTTATTCATCACTGATTAAACGGAAGAAAATTGTGCAACCGTCCATAAAACTTAGCAGAAAATCTTGTCTAACAAGTTACCAATACTACATGTATTTTTTTTCACAAATTGACAACTTTGATTTTTTTTTCATTTTTTTTTTGAGGATGTAACCATGGTAATTAATATTCAAAAATGTCTACATGTGTTGTATGAGATCAATATGTTTGATACTTACGACTGCAAAATCTCGTTTCGTCGCTACCATCCTGACAGTCTTTATTTCCATCGCAGAACTTGTCTAATCCAACACATTCTCCATTGTCGCAGTAGAATTCTGATATGCGACAAGAGTCAATCGAAGATATTTTGATGATAATGGTAATGACAGTCAGAATGACTGTAGTGGATATCATGATGTCTTTGACCAATGAAACACTATAAATCTTGATTTGGAATTGGCATTGGCATCACGGCATCACTCCTGAAATTAAAGAGGTTCATTAGTTCAATCAAACTGTACTTGTACATGAATTTAAGTTATGTTGCTTAAAAATGTCTCAAAATATTTCCTTTTGGAGGTCCTAATATGATTGCTAACCATTGTCATAGGGTTGACATTAATCATGCTGCAAACCCTATTGCACAATGGACCTTATGCTGATTTCGTCACATATGACATTCGCAGTTAGAACCTATCTAAAATAATCCTGTGTAAAATAATATCTTCTCTAAAATAATAAAATGTGTCGGTCCCGACTTGGGACTCATGTATAACATAATAAACCTCTTTTTTTCACATACATGTATTAATATTTTTTATTGGTCTCAATGATTTTTTAAGGAAATATCAACAATGGAACTTCTTAAAATATCAAACATGGAGATGCAAGGCAGTTAAAACTTTGATTGTGATGCCCAATAACTACTAACACCTTATTCTCACCGACGTTGATGTAAATCCACTGTTGTGGATCAAGCAAATTTTTTGCGTGTTAATTCACACCTCCGAATTCAGTTAAACTGGTCACGTTACCATAGTATACATGCAGGGCGCCCTAAAAGTTGAACACCATTTCAGTGTACATTTCGAGATGGAGGACAACATACACACTATAAAAGTGAAGCCACTTTGAAACGAGGTGCAGACGACAGAAAGACATGATACACATCAAGTGGAGCAGACAACTTGAT
>JAQGCC010003892.1:0-14249 GCA_034698905.1 Xestoiulus laeticollis
ACCTAGTGCGAGCAAGTGTCCCTAACTCGATTTTTAGCGAGAGTCGAAAGACCAGTCTACATCTATAGATCATGCATATACGCAGTGGGCTCGGTTTAGCACGCTCAAGTTATTGAAAACAACAAATTTGTAAAGAAAAACGCTGAATTTGAAGATGACAGAGGCTTCTCAAGATGTTAGTGATACAACCAGCAAGGAAGGGGCCAGTAGTATCATTTCAGGGAAAACTGATCAAGGTAAATATATGCAGTCAGTGATGCATGCTAGTTGCTTATACTGTATAGCTAAACCTATCTTTGCCAGCACTATCATTTTATGGAAACCGTGTATTGGAAAGTGTACTTGAAGCTGCAGAACTGTAGTGTAATAGGTTCTAAGGATATTTTATAGCCTCAGGCCGCCTATAGCTGCCTTTTAAAAATGGCACAATTCTTGGTAATCTCTAGCTACCACAAAACAAGTTAGGAGCATCTGGGGATCTGTACACCATGGCTACAATTAAGCCCTAATTGTGGAAAGGGGACCTGGGCAAGGGAAACCTCTGCGGTGGCTAGGGGTGGTGGAACAGTCTCGGCCGGAGATTGTTCGAACTAGAGTTGGTGGATCCTGGCCGGCAGTAGACATTATAAGTCGTCGAACTCCTGCTCGCCATTGTGAAGGCGGAAATTAGATTCAGCTGGTCCAGCAGCAGGCCGTCCCAAAATCCTTGGCCAAGGATCTTAGGATTTGTCCATACTGACGGAGGATCTGACACCAGCTGCCATACAAATCTTAACTAGCTTCACTTACCCACCTTCCCTTTCCTGTTGAGAAGAGTCTTCTCACACATGCCTAGGACACGCCTCTGACCCATGGCTACCTCCTATGTGTAATATACCACCTGCTCGTGTGCTGTCGAAAGGTGCTTCTTTACTGCGACCGGCGCCTAACCTAATTACCCACGCTAACCTATCCTAATTAACCTATTCGGCACCAATTGTTTAGTACTGAATAGGTTAAGGTGGGCAGCGCTGCAGCTGGCTACCGAAAAACAAGTACTTCGTTATTTTATGCGCCGGTCACAGTACGAAGCTTTGCCAAAGGGTGATCTCAGCACTCCAGGACTCTGCCTGCCTCGCCTATCGGAGTGTTTTTTTTTGGTTGATGACACCATGTGCAATCTTAATTTCAATGTTTAATTGACAAGGTTGGTTTATTAGTTATTCTTAGCTACTTGAACTCGGGAGACCGGGGATCAAAACCCGGTCGGCTATTCGACAACGGTCTAGTCCAGGGGTCGGCCACCTGCGGCTCTTTCGATGATCTTTAAATGTCACCATAATATTGAAACAACAATTTTAGTGGCTCTTTAAAAACTGAGAAATTTTGTAAATTATAACTTTTGGCTCTTTAAAAACTGAGAAATTTTGTAAATGATAACTTTTGGCTCTTCCGTCTCAAAAGATTGCTGACCCCTGATCTAGCCGAATGCTTCCACTGACACTTAAAGGGTGCCTCATTTACCACTAAGGTGATTCATGGTTAGCTGAACTCACCACCGCTATATTAGGCATTCGTTCTGCCGGCTGCGTAAACATCGGAGCTTTCTCAGCTGAACTAGTGTAAGGGTATCCACAGCTGTCTCCAAGAAGATGCTGGAAAAGTTCCTCCAGTCCTTTGTGTGTCTAAAATTTATAACGACAATTTGTTAATCGAATGCTCTACAAAATTTTTAATTAGGTGGTACCAGTCGTTCGTATGAAACTGCTTCGCCTGATGGTTTAACTGACGACGATGGCCAAATTAATCACCTAACAAAATTAATGTTTGAAAAAACTGCCGAGTACCTCCAAGGGGAACTAGCAGGTTGGTGTTCATAATTGATATTAGTAATGGAATTTAATCAAATTCAAGAGGCCATTATTTGATCCTGTCTTTTTTGCCATTTTATCAGGAACTTTAGAGGACTATAAACTACTAGAGGAAATGAATAGGGTAACAATAACAAAGTATTCCGACATGAAGCAGATAGCGGCCAATGTTAGTAAAGCACTTAAGGATCTCAATGATAAATGTGAGTTTAAATTACCGGTCCATAAAAATATTGTGAAAAGATTAGCGAACTCTAAATGAAGTGGAATTTTTGTTAATTGTAAATATTAAATTTGGTAAGTTTGCATTTTTAATGTTTATTTCTAGACAAGTCTCTCCAACCGTATCTTGAACAAATCGACCAAATAGAAGAATGTGCTTTGAAACTAGAACAAGCTGCTTACAAATTGGACGCCTATTCCAAAAGATTGGGTATGACACTTCACTGTACAAGTGTAACCTTAGAAAATATTTACAACTAGAGCTGGGCATTTTTAGTCGATTCAAGACTAGCGACTAAAAATTCTACCAGATTCGGAGACCGATTTTACGAGGGGTGGTCAATTAGTTTCAGCAATCTGTATTTTATTTAAAAGGAAGGCTCAAATAGATTTTTATGAAATTTGGTAAAGAAATACATTTAAACTTTAGTATGTACCTTTCTTTACTGGCATGTAAGTCCAAGCTTCATTTCGTTTGAACCTTGTCTCTTGTGGCAACTGTGTTATGGGCTTCAAAAAGAGTTGTTATTGATGGGCTTCTTGGAACCAGACATCAATGCTGACCACTACTATGAGATACTCAGAAGCTCAAAACATTAATTTAGCACAAAAGGCCAACACAAATGTCTGCCTTCACGATAATGCACGCTCTCATTCTGCATTCAAAGCAATTCAATTCAACTCAGTACCCTACAATCAGCAAACAAATGGCTGTGTGTTAGGGGGGGGGGGGGTCGTAAACCAATTTTAGGAGAATGCTCCTATATCAGTAGCGACTATCACATCAATGTTAAATTGAACGTGAAGTGAATTTAGACTATCACTAGGAAGGTTATTCCATAGTCTAATCACATGCAAAAAGAAGGACCAATAGTAAGCATTTGTTTTGGCTCGAAGCTCGGTCAATGGTTTTGAGTGATTGTCTACTAAAAAATGATTATTTGGCACTACAATATGTGAATTATCAGTGTTTAAACATGCCCACAGTCGCAGTTTATGAACAACCCACGTAAAATATTGAAAATTTTCTCAACTAATGCCCAGCTCCGCTTACAACTACATCAACTTACAATGTCTGTTTTCTAAACTCCATGTAGAAGCCAAATTCAAAACGCTGGAAAAGAGATGAAGACAAAACCAAAAAAGAACTTGAGCTCATAAATTCTGTGAATAAGAAAATACTACTGTAGATTATATGCAAAAAAGTGAAACATTTATTGATGGGAATGATTGACGTGAAAGTGCACCACAGCACATTGGCTACTTTATCATACATAATTATCATACAAATTAAATTACATCCATATAACTACAACGAATATGCACATTATATTACAAAATGTCTCGGTACGCTGGTCGCTGAAAAGCAGACACGGAAGCAGCATTTCAGGACGAGTGTTCTAACATTCCATTGACTAATAACAGTGATTAATGATGCGCTTGTTGTTAAATAAAATGTTGATTCTATTATATATAAATACTGTTCAAATTAGCATTTTCTTCATTCAGAAATAAATAAATTATGCTTCCAAATTGGCATTGGGCATTTATTAAACATTAAATTTTCAGATTGTCCAGAAATTGACAAATATACTGACTTTAAACTGTCGGAAATAGTCGTATTAGTCTAGAATTGATTTAAATTCTAAACTGTAATTAATCTCAAAATGATTAATTATAATTTACCAAAAATTAAATTTTCCAATTCAGTTGGGAGTTAATGACTTTGAATTCGGGCAATGAATTCGCTTTTTCTCCTTGTTAAATCCACAACTGGTTTTCGCAAAATGTATTTCTTGGTTCCATGGTCCCGGGTATTTAACTACGAGTACTTATTTGCTACTCTGGGTATTTGTAACAATTCTATTAGGATAACACGAAGGATTCCCCGAAATTAAAAGATATGACCTAGCGCTGAATAACTTTCGAGGAATTGTGGCCTTAAAATTTTGCATAATACTGTTTATACAATGACTTACATCACTAAATAAAAAAGTACTAAAATTGGCACGCGATGTGATGGTGGCGATATACTAAGAGTTGACCTAATGTTTGAGTGGATTTTTTTTTTCAATGATGGCTTTCGGAAAATGCTCGTACAAATGAGTTGGTTTTGTTCAGTCGCTTACAAAGTTAACATCTATAGATGATGGTGCATCGTACAAATTCCATCCCATATTTGGCATTAAAAAAATCCATAAAATGCAATTTAAAAAAATCCAGTCCGGTGCAAATGATCGATAAAAAAATGACTCGAAAGAGCAGTAGCGAATGTAAAGATTGCCTGCATAATTTTGCATAAGTAACGGGTAGATTGCTATATGGTTTCTTATATACTCCCGAGAAAAAGTGACGTTAACAATTGTTGCAAATTATGGGAAATAAGGTTGAGAAGATGCTAAGCAAGGTAGGGATTTGAACACTATTAAAACATTGAATATGATAATATGGAATTTGCGTGTTTCGTTGGCTGTTATAGGATAAAACGAGATCCAACTCGACGTACAAGACGAAACCAAAACGTTGAATAATTCTGGTATATATAAAAAAAGTTTTTTAATAGTTGTAGCAGGATCCTTATTTTGATAACACTGGTCTGCATCAAAATTCTACCGCTGGGGAAAAAAACTATTTTTTAATGTAATATCGAGTATCGAATATGAATTGAGATGCTTTGAGCATGTTTAAGGGGGAACTGAACTGCATGTTTTGCTATGGGGAAATTTTAAAACATACTTTTAAAAAATGCAGTATTTTTGTAGCTACTGTATGATCAAAATTTCATTTCAATTGGAATACACAACGTGCGAGTACCTGCTGTCACCTAGTGGCGTATTTTAGTTTTTTTTAAAAATTCCCTATAAATGGGAAAATTATGAAATTTTGATCATGCAGTAGCTACAAAAATAATGCATTTTTATCAATTTTTATTTACTATAACAAGTAGTTTTTTTTAAATATGTTTTAAAATTTCCCCATAGCAAAACATGCAGTTCAGTTCGCCCTTAAGAGTGCATGCGATATATCAGATTGTGTTGTGTTTTAATTTTATCTTGGATTAACAAGTAAAAGTTATAAAATCAAAAAGGAAGCATATTCTTGTAATTAAAAGTATTGGACAGTCTTCACAGCTACTCGACCAAAAAAAAAAGCATGTTGCTGTTTTCTGATAAACGGAACTGCAGAAAAATGTCAATTTTGTATTTGAGATGCCGATGGTCAAGTGGGTTGTGCGCTTGTCTCTCCAACCCAGGGGTTAGCTCCTCGAGTTGAGGTCGGTGGAAATTTTACGAAAGGGTAAAATTCCTACACTTGCTACCGTGTCGGACGAGTTTAAACCGAGTCTCGTGTAGCTCCCCTTGCTCTCTGCACGTTAAAGACCTTCGAGAGGAGATGTAGGCAGAATTTCCAGGAGGGTGAAATATGCCCTATCCCTGGCATTGGTGTTTAGCCCTCGTGCGCAGAAATAGACCAACGTTAAAAATCAACAAACAGAGATTTTGCTCGGTTATTTTAGTTGCCTCACGTTCAGTTTAATGTTATCGCTCGAGTTTTAGTTCCATGTTAATGTTTTTGATTATATTATGTTTTCGCTGCATCCAACAGATACGAACAATTTTCAAGGATCCCAATTGCAAGGCATATTTTTTGCAGACCAGTGTAATCGGCCATTTGTCATGTTAAACAGACAACGCGCATTCGGATCGTCTGCTACATTTGAATCACATTCCATTATACTCGTTGCGCGCCACAGTGGAGCCTATGTTTTACCATGTTGAAAGCACGAACACAGTCTTGAACTACCTATCTAATTTCTAAGTCCTGAGAGATCTCATTCTATTTGGCAAGATTCTACGCCACGTGGACCATTTTTCTCCTGGGTTAACTACGACAACATCTTTATCGAAATAAACACGGTTATATCTAAATTATCTATTTAAAAAATCTCAAAATGACTTAGAGGGAAGCGTCTCCGCAGCTTCACTGCCTCGAAATACCACGTGGTAGTCATAGCATGCTAGCAACAACGAGGCAAGAGTTGGCGCGCGCGTGCTGACGACCGCTTAATCGTTACCTCGCACTCCGCAGCCCGACAAAAGTGGGCAAGAATGGTCCGGCAGCTTCCTAGTTGCAGCAGTGAGCATTTCCGTACGTGCTCACTGCCGTGCTCTTTGGAAATGGTACGGGGTACCGCTAGTAGAGCCGACGAGCGAGACGCGCACACCGTCAGTCGGACAGCATGTGAACGAAGCTGACTGGAAACACGCCCTTCCGGTGCGGCTCCCCTTCGATAATTCCTTCCATCCAATTATCATCGTCCGTGCGATCGTTAATAATGACAATTACCTCACCTTCTTGAAAAGATAGTTCGTCTTCGTTATCTGCGTCGCAGTCGTACAGAGCTCGGCAACGACGGGGCCTCAGGCTGTCGTGTCTCTGAAAGCGCAACGGTAACGTGGAACATTAGGGTCTCGCGCTTACGGCCATGCGTTGGGATGTGCAGATGCAGTGCACGCATGCACTAAGAGGCATCGGGGGGAAATGGCGTTTTAAGGCTTGAGTAGTGTGATTTCGTCTACCTTTCGTGGCGGAGGAACGGGCAAGTGACTTCGATCTTGGTTTACCTGGTTGCGCAAAGCCTCCGTGTCGGAATTCACAGACAAGATTGAACTTAAGCTCTCGTTGGACCGGCCGTTTGTTTGGACCTGGAGGCTACCTGAATTTCGCGCGGAGAAGAAGAAGAAGTGAGCCGTTAGGAAAAATTGCAAAAGTTTAGCTGAATTACTCTCGATAGACATTACGGAAATCTTGATCGCACGCTTTGCCATAAACATTAACGAGACTTTAGTGAGAAAACGAATTTGCTAGCATTACGAAACTAACCGGATGGCGTAGGTGGCGGTGGATTCTTTGGTCTTGCACACCCGTAGATGGACAATCTATCACCAGTACTGTCAATCAATTCAAACGTAAAATTAGTTATTCGGTCGCACGATCAAAGCAATCAAGTTTCATTACGCTTAATCAATCCCACCTTTTGAGTATAGGAATCTCCGATGTTTTAGGTAAGACTAGTTTGGCACCAGCTGTATGAGAGGGAAAAAAATCACAGGGTTGGTTTAAATTTTGGGTCAGAGTTTAATGCATGCATGATGGATTCTGTTTTTGATTATTATATCAGTTTTCCAAAAAAAAAAAAAAAATTGACTACATAAAAGTGCATTCTTTTACGGAAGTCTTTTTTTACGTGAAATGCAACATGTCTAGCTCCAAAACACAATTTCGGTGCTTGTTCTAGTTCTAAAGCCGGTTACACACATGTATCATATGCCAATCTGTGACGTGGTCAATGTCGTGAGAATTTCTCTTAATTGCGAACATTGAAAGCCACCGCTCTAAACGAGCCGATACACAATTTGCCATGCTATCTTGAGACGTATTCGCATAATAATAATACAGTACGTGGAAATGGCTTTAGATTACCGTATTTACTCGTGTAATAGCCCCACCCTGTTGAAAACGCCGTAATTCTGCCTCGCAAAATGAAGGTGCACATGAGCGATGCGGGACATATTCAAATATTCTAAATTTCCTTTACAAAAAAATTAGCCCAGCATTTTCTTGCGATCCCGCGACGGTTCGACAGGAGACGCAAAGTAGGTGGTAAAAGCGCCACCTACGTATTAAAGGGTAAAAATTTGAAAAAACCCAGTGCCAAAACATGAGTAAATACAACAAAACTTGTAAATAGCGCACTACCTGGAAGTAGCGATCATTCAAAATTGGCACGGACCAATTTTACAGAACCACCCGAACCTGCAAAAATCGCTCTCCCTCCAACGGTTTCAGTTCCAATGGTGTGCACTATACACAGGTTTCGCCGTACGGTATTCAAGATAGAATGCCAGAACTATCGCATCCACTTGCAATTCAAGGTTGCCAAGCCATTAGTAAGAATCCTTCCAATGCATCAAAACTTAGTGTAATTTTTGGAATGCGACAAGAACCCATCTCTACTACATGTACTACAAATTCTTAGAATGCCAGAGAGAAACATTGCGCCATAGCTATGTTAGTACCTAAGCTGGTAGGAAGGCTTGTCGACAAGGGAACTTTTTGTTGGGGAACCGTGCATCCATTTGCATGAGAGGCGGACGAGTCCGACGAAGGAGTCCGCTTGTGGTTGCTACTTATCGGAACATTGACGATTGGGTCGGAGGGGGTTCGATTATGTCCGGGGGAATACATGGGAGGTGGAGGAGCAGCCCGTTTCTTGATCGAACCGTGGGAATTCAAACCAGGGACTGAAACAAGGAAAAAAGCAACCAAAGGCAAAACTAAACTAATGGTTACTGAATGAGAGCAGGGGGGAATTAGTTCAATTTTATAATATTCAAAAGCACGGGTAAAAACCAAGCAGCAAAATACAGAAACAACTGAGCTTAAAATGCAGGGCTCACACCTAAGCAGATCTGAGGCAAGACTGACAGGCAACTCACCGATTGGCTTCCGACTTTGAGGAGGAGGCGGAGGGGGCATAGTAGTGGATGCCCGGATAGTTGCCACCGGACTGGATCCAGACTTGTTGCTATCCGCAGTCCCGACACGGGATCGCATTGTGGGAGAATCGGCTCCGGCAAAACTAGGTGGTCTTGACCTGGTTTTCTTTTCGGGCGTGGAGCTTCCTCCCTAAAACGGCAAGTTTCAAGATACATCTCAGATTTAGACGACGGGGATTGATTGGTCAACACTGAAGGTTGCACACCGCTCCTCTATTCCCGCTCTGCTTGAATACTGCTGCCCAATATAAAGCCAAACTTGCGACTAAACCCAAATTACATCTAGACAAAACACGGCACTTTTTTTCCGCCTGTGTCTGACACATGCCCACTTTGTGACACAAACTCGGCCGATTGGCATCATCATCGTCTTTGGCTGCTGGAACCAGGGGATCATAAGAACTAAATCTAAATCACCTAGGATACGATTCATTTCCCAAGCAAACTTTTTACCCCATCGGCTTAATCATCAATGACAGAAACACTAATAACGGTCAGGTATACAGAGATCTCCCGTAACGGTTTACTTAACCCTCAGATATATTCCTGGGGTTTTTTCGCACCCCTTGTCACCAGTTTATCCATAAATCCTAAAAAAAATTTGAGCTTATTTTTTTCACATTGCAAGTTAGAACTTGCAATAAAACCCAATAAACACGGCTTTTTTAATTTTAATTTTTTTAATTTTAAGAATAAAAGGTCTTGGACACCCCCAGGTGGCTGGGATGGGGTATCTGAGTTTTAAGGCCTCCCCCATCTAACAATGAGGGTGCGTCCACATGGTCAGATTTATGTCTGCCCATGTGAACGTACCCTCACAAGGGAGTGAGTTTAAAATCTTTGCATACTAACCAAACTTTTATAACAAAAATCCCCCACATCCCTTATCTTTCCCAACACGCCACACACTCATTCGGCAGCGAGACAGGCCGAGTCCTGTCGAGTTCAAGCCAAACTAATTCAGGAACGTGAAATCTGGTGGCTCTATGTTGCACCTTTTCCAACTCCTGGACTAGGTCAGTTGTGTAATGGATTCCAGATTGGGCTGCAGTACTCGAGTAGGCGGCGAACAAGGGATCGATATGCAACCTCCTTCCCATGCCCAGGACAATTTCTAAACACGCATTGCACAAAACGAAGCCGTCGAGTAGCCACCCCTCGGCACAAACCTTTTCCTCGATCTCATCGTCGCTAAAATCGGTCGATCCATCATCTTGTGACAAACCCCAGTCGATGTTCACATTCTCAAACAGCTCCTTTTTGTTCTGCAGGGCATGTTGCAACTGGCAAAAGAGAACGACGTTTTAATTTGAGGAAGAGTTTTCAAACAAATATCGCGGAATATAAAAACTTACCAGCTCCTCGCACAAAGAAAAGCCATTTTCTTTGGCAATATCCAGCGGGGTTTTGCGCAGGTTGTTTTCAATGTTTGCATTTGCGCCGCTCCTGAGTAACAACTTCATGGACTCTGATCGATTGTATATCGTACAGTAGTGCAACGGCGTATTTCCTTCCAGGGTTTGCTTGTCGATGGGCGCCCCATTTTGAACTAGGAAATCAACGATGTGTAGCGAAGATCCATCTTCTTGTGCTATGGCAACATGGAGACTAGTGCCAGCTGTGTCCTACATTGGAAATCGCAATTAATAAACAGCATGGCGGTTTGGCGTCAAAAATGGTAATATCAGGTATCCCAGCAACTTTTAGGGATAAAAATATAGAAATTATAGGACATTTTCTTCTAAAATATAGGACATTTTTATCGAAAATATAGGAATAAGAGCACAGGATGGCAAACACTTTTTCATATTCAATATTTCGGACTTTTTTAGATTAAATTTTAGGACTATTTAAATGTTAAAGGTGACTTTTTTAAATGTATACTATAGAATTTTATTTTTAATTCGCATTTATGCCAAAATTAGGACATTATTTAGTGTTTTATTCAGAGGACATTTAGGACATTTTTAGGAAAATTTATGACTTTTTTAGGACTTTAAGGACTTGTTTGTTACCATGATTATTACAATCCTGTACAAAAGTTAATGAAAATATAGGACAATTTAAGAAAATAATGTACATGTATAGAACAATATAGGACGATATCAAAAATATAGGAATTTATAGGAAATATAGGACGGCTGGGATGCCTGTTAAGTATGTCTGCTCGTACGCTGTAGTGAGGCAACACCGCTGATAAATCCGCTCCTTCGACAAACGTTTGTAGCAAATCATTAATATCCCTGTTGGAAACGGCATGCTCTAGTTCGTTAAGCAGATCAGCCTTGTTCCCACAAGTATGAATTGCAAACTTCTTCTCCACATATTTGGCTCGTATAAACTCGTATCGTTCCTCCCTAAAAATATGGAAACGCTGTAGTTTATTTGATAAAACTTAATTCACGAAAAAACTTCCACGACTTTCGCAAACTTTACATGGAGCTTCCAGCGTGCGGCTTCTTAGTCTGACGCAGCGCTGCTTCCATGATCTCGTTAAATCCAGAATTGGTGACAACACGAGCAAGCTGAAAAAAAAATCAGATGAAATTCCCGTGATTTACAAAGTTAACCTGTTTAGTTTTAAGTCGAAATAACAAGGATTTCTCCAAAATTTCTATAAGAAGTTTAGGAAATGATAGGTTCAATCATAGCTGTATCATTTATATGCGAAGTTAACTTTTTGCGGTTATATACGATCGTGTAATAAAATTTGATACATTTTATTCTCTAAAGCCGGTGCCCCACATGCGGCACTAGACTAGTCCAGCGCAAATGCTGGCCTATTTACTGGTGTCCGCATCTTTTACTTAAAGAAGGGGCACTACCAGACATTTGCCGAACGCCGCATAACTTATTGAGTAAAAATCGATGGTGACTTACGAGCAGTTGCGAGGTGCCGATATTATCTAGCGTTAACGACTGTATTCGAGAAATGTGGACTCCGAGGTCCCTGTGGATTCCGGAACACTCGATACATGTAAGGATGCCGAAATTTGTGGATAGCCAAGTGGGATCTAGGTAAACGAGTAAAAATTAAGCCGTCAAGACATGCCAAAAGTTTTGCCTGAATTCTCCAAAGTAAAACTGATCGGATTACAAACTCGATTCGGTTCGCCACAACTTGACACTTACCATTTTGCGAGTTGCAGTCGCAGCATCTGTCGTTACCCGGCAACCTCTGCACCTGCCTAATAATACTTTGTTGTAATTCAACGAGACTCTGGTTCGTTTTATTTCCCGTTTTCCCGCAATCGTCAAAAGCCTTCATAAGGGCGCCTTCCTTGCAGTTAATAAGAACGGACATCCATGCCTCCATATCAGTTTCATCGTCTGACTGAAAGTGGTAAGTTCGGCTATCTGCAATACGATAGATCAAAATCAGTGTTACCATCATCTTGCAGGCATGCCGCAAAAATTAACGATACAGAAAAAATGGCTCACAAGAAATGAGATCAAAGCATCGTTTATCTTCAGGAACTAATTTGACTTGACAGGTGAGCAAATTTAATTTGGTTGGTTGTTTATTTTCCTGAAAAAGGAAATCGCGCGGCGGATTAGCATGTACGGTGCAAGAATAAACTCAGGTATCCCAGCCACTTTTAGGGATAAAAATATAGGAATCATAGGACATTTTCTTCGAAAATATAGGAATTATAGCCCAGGATGGCAAACAATTTTTCATAATCAATATTTATGACTTTTTAGGACTTTCTTAGATTAAATTTTAGGACTATAGGACTTTTTTAGATTAAATTTTAGGACTTTAGAGGACTTTTTAGATAGCAAGAATTTTCTTGGACTGGGGTAACTTCAACTTTTGAAACATCATTTTTACAACAATTATTCGAATATTTAGAGGGCATTTAGGACTTTTTTTTAGGAATATTTAGGACTTATAGGACTTTTTAGGAATATTTAGGACTTATAGGACTTTTTTGGGGAATATTTAGGACTTATAGGACTTTTTTAGGAATATTTTGGACTATATTAGGACTTGTTTGTCACCATGGTTTTTTCCAAACCTCTACAAAAGTTAATGAAAATATAGGAATTGATAGGAAATATAGGATGGCTGGGATGCCTGTAAACTGCTAGCGCCGTTCGGAACGTACGTCGGAATGAGATATATACAGGAAGCCGTCTCGGATTTCGCAGCGTCGCTTTTGCCAAACTTTCCTCATTTTGCCTTCGCTCTTCTTCATCAAGTGCCCGATTTTATTGTAGCCGTGCATCTTGTTACCCTGGAGCTGATGCAAGCTGTAGCCACTTTGAGTGCTAGTGGACTGAAGTGAAAAATACGATCAATCAGAAACATTCCTTTGCAAATTACGGCTACAATCACCAACACATCCAAAATGCAAGCTCAGGCTAAAAGAAATTGTGCTCAGACACGAATTTCACGCAAGATTCCTCCGCAAATGCAATAATGAAAACCGCATCACAAAGACACTCATCTCGTAATTTTTAAAGTAAAATCTAGAAACACTTAATATAGGTTGATACAGCACTGCAAGTGTGGGACAAAACCATACATGAGCACGTTACAATCAAAACAGAAACATGTGAGCGACATATACGTTGATCCCACCTTCATCCCCTTTCCATCGGGCTTCTGCCGTAAATTAAAAAAGGAAAGGATATGGGATGAACAATCCGTCATTTCTACATTAGAACTACGCCACTGATAGCCGACAAGAAGCCACTAACCTCTCGGTCGAATGTCGAAGAGCTCTTTAACATGTTCCGCAACTCCATCAACCTTTTCCTTTCTTCGTCTTGCTTTTGCCGAATTTTTTGTAGCTTGGCTGACAATTCGCCGACGTAACTATTGAAGTGGTCAATCGTCTTAAGTCCATCTTGAAAGAAACTGGCAAGCGCACAACGCAATTATTACTTCTCAAACTGCGACTTTGGCCAAATTTTTTATAATCTACGTCTACGAGCATACTTTCTATTTTGGCGTAGGACTACGATATTGTTTTCGATATTGGGGTTTGCAATTTTGCAGGGAACACGAGCCATCGGCAAAAACTTGAGCTAACTATTCACTACAAGTTTACAAGTTTGCAGCTAATTTACGCAGCGCTTGAAATCTGTAAAGGTACGGTTTGTGTGGTGCGTCTTGCGATTTTGGCTAGTTTCGACTGCGGCCGAAGGTAGTTGCAAGTCGGCCGCAAGGGTGTTCTTTCTCATGCGGCTCAAAGCCGCCGATTGTGACGCTTTCCCATTGTGAAGCAAATCCATGCATAGCAGACGATTTTTACCCATTTCTTGCAGCATTAAACCTTTTGAAATTCCAGATTTATAATAAATATAATACAATTAACACTACAAAAATGTTTTAAACGGAAAATATTGGCCTGATGCAAAAAAATGCATAACAAGTGTGACATGCGATTGCGTTTCGACTGGTCCCTAGAGCAGTCACGCCGCAGCCGCAAAGCCGCGCCACACAAACCGTACCTTTAAGAGGGTCTAGTGGCTAGCATAACCAATGGGCAAATCTGCCAAAATACGTTTGAACATACACAAAAATGTACTTTAAAAAAATCGAAAAAAGGCAAAATTTTTGCATACACTTAAGTTGCATGCAATTTTAGTAGAAATTTCACACAAT
>JAQGCC010003893.1:0-14248 GCA_034698905.1 Xestoiulus laeticollis
GTTTTTTAGCATCGTTTTTCTCGTTTGCCACAGTCGTCTGGTTTTCGTAAAACTTTCGCACGGTGTAAACGCGCCTTTAGATTACTGTATTAAGCCATGTTGGAATTTTGCGCTCCTGCCTGGAACCCTCAAATAAAGATTCAGATTGAATTCAAGTGTGGTTTTAAATATTGGCCATGTGCAGTCACGAATTCTGTATCTTATAATCTCAGACGAAATAAGAATCAGACATTCCTGATAGATGTGCGCCAATTGGATAAAGTGTGTGACCTCGCCAAATTTTAATTGATAAAAAAGTCAGATTTTTTCCAACCTAGAAATAAAAGTTAAGGCAATGGAATCATTAATTTCTCCTTGCTTGTGGCAATTAAATGAAGCGCCGTTATGATGTGGCCACTGAACACGTGATTGTAATAAAAGCCTCATTACCATATGAATGGGGGCATTCGGCCTCTATAATTCAGCCACGTCAAAACATGTAACCACTGAAAATGTTTTCATTCTGCGAAACAATTTGTCCGATTTTTGTTTCTTATTTAGCCGAGGTGGAATTCGTGACCGGGGCGAAGTATTTTGGATGAAATATACATGTACTGTACATGTATACATATAATTCCAGTTTATAACACCATTCAGCGGCGTATACACATGCACATATCTTAACTTTATTATGTGATTATTTTTTTTTCCACGTTCGAATTCTGTGTCCTGTAAATAGAGACCAATACAGGATAAAGAACAATGCAGTTTTCATTTGTTGAAAACAATTCATATAACCTGTTCCACATTGTCATTGGCCAAGACTTCAAGGACTGAAACAGTAGATGCAACTTTTGTATCTTATTTCGAATTTTTCACCGTGGGCCATTACCAAAAACAATTTTAAGAAAGGGGGGAAAAACTATAGTAAGACATTCTGAGTGCCTTACCAAGCATTAGGATGCGTGGGTCATGCATGCAATGGCTATTGACCTCCTTAATTGCTCGTTTATCTCACGCACCTGACCCTCTGCATCGTTCTAATTATTGGGATGACCAACACCATGTGGTTTTTTTTTTTTTTTTTTTGGTTATTGTTGCAAATTTGATGTTCACCCTGCACGCACTCTCTTTGAGTGGGCATAAACTACTAATAAAAAATACCGCTTAATTGGTGGCCTTGCATGAGTGTTGTCATTTGCATATTAACTCATAATTTTCTGAAGCTAAACACGTTTCAAGACGTTTGTTTAGATTCTACTGTATATGGTGAAAATGCATGGTTTTACTTTAATTGATGAGAATAAGGAGAATATAATACTTACTGCATATACGTTCCTAAAAACTTCCTAAAAAATATTATCAGGATAATTGGATAGACATGGTATTGCCAGCTAGGGATAGACATGGAATAGTCAAGAATATTGGATAGACATGGAAAAGTCAGGGAATAGTGATTTATTTTGTAAAAGTCAGGGATTTGCTTTCACATAGCCAGTAATTTTCATGAACAGCCTGCCATGCATCATACAAATGGGTAATTCCCATTTTAACACATGTATTCGTGAATATAATATACATGTAAATCGACGTGCTTTACACACTTTTTAACCAAATATTATTATTTGTCTACTTGTAAAACTATTTGCACAAACTTTCGCTAATCTTTTGTTAAACACTTACTGTAGGCCTACATATACAGTATAGACATGTCATTTTTTAATTCATATATGACAAGTTGTAGTTTGAGTGATACCATGATGAATTCAATGTGGTCATTTGCAGAATATTTTTTTTTTTGTAAATTGCATTCTTAAAAACAGCTCATTTGAACATTGATTAAAAAAAAAAAATTGGATTTTCAGTCATTAGGATGTTCAGGGAAAATTATTTGAAAAACTGGAAACTAAAAAAAAATGTGAAACTTGAAAATTTCGTTTCTGTGGATGTATGAAGTTTTGCATAACATACACCCTGTATATTTTAAACTATACTGCAAGCTTGCAGTTTAATTAATTGTCAAATATGATTAAACTATCATCAATTAATGGAACAAATTAGTATGGCAACACTGGTTTTCTTTGATTCATCAAGATGGTTGCCATCGATAACAAATATGGCAGCCATTTTCGTTCAGAAAAACGGAAGTGAAATTCAGTGCTACCAGGCTGTATTTTTCTATTTATAGATTTCAGTTTCGTATAAATTGGAATTTTAGTTTTTGTATAGCATTTTTTAAACTTCATTTGTTCAAATCCTGTTTTCGACATTTACAGGTCATTTTAATATCTTTTTATGTTTTTATTCATTCAGTTGAAATTTCCACGTGCTCGTTTTCGCATTAATAAAATGAAAATCAAATTCGATCATATCTTTTATCGTAATTAACCTTTTGTCCCATAATATATTTTAATACACGTTTTATAATATGAAAAGAAGTCCTTCAATTAAAGCGCTTGACCCCTTCCAGTCTCCAGGTCATCGTTTAATGAATACGCTAGCTGTCCACTCACGTGTTGCTTTATTTGTTTTCGTTTTGAAATTCATTTCCTCGTTGTTTTATGCATTTTTTTCTCTCGTTTTATTCATCCATTCAACAAAATTCTCTTTTTTTCAATAATTCATTTTTAACGTTACCTCTATATGCAAATCTAGTTTCCTTTCGTTAAAGTTACGCGTGTTCTTGTTTCCTATTAACGAATATATTTAAAAATTATTATAGAAACGTAATAGATCCATGGTAGAATTCTAATTCTGACACAGTTTGGCTAACAAAAATGGCGTTGGTGTTTCAGGGATAAATTTGATTCAGTTTGGCATCACTGCTTCTCGCTTCCTGTTTTAACTTGTTAAACTAATTTTATGTAATGATTTAGTTTTTTTTTCAAAAATAATTAAATACAAATATAATTCAATTGGTAGTGTACTGAAATTGTAAATGAAATTAAGGAGAATGAATTCATTTAGTTATTTATTATTAAAAAAAAAGCATTGACAAATACGAAATTGAACCTACAAGATTCATGTGCATATTTTTGCAGTTGTTTAAGGATATTATTCATTTTTCATTGTATATCCGTGAATATAAATGTTACAGTAAAAAAATGCAGGAATTTACCCTAAAATCAACAAAACCTTGTATACTGTTAAATTTAGGTATTTGGTAGAAGTCTACTTTAGCCGGCTGTGCTATTATCCAGCCTCAAATGCCGGGCTCGACATGAGCAATAAAACCGCGAGTTCTAATTGATCATATCGAGGCCTGCATTGGAGACTAGAAATTACCAATAGCTGGCTAAAGTAAATTTCTACAAATTCTTTTATGCAACTCTACATAATTCTAAAAATAATGTATTATTCATTTTTCAATGTGTGAATACATAGGGTTAAATTTTATGGCAGGATCATAAAGCTACTTATGTTTATGCAGATGTTTGCTATGTGTCTCCCATCAGACATTTTAAAAACAAAAACGTATTTCCAATAAAATCGTCATGTAAACAACTTCTTCGAAACATGGCAGATTTTTTGCAAGAACGCCCCTTTTTAATATTGGGGTAATTTACAAATCAGCATTTAGGGATCAATTAAATACAGATTAGTGGCGAAATTCAAGAGCCAAACCTAATATTTTAACACATCGGTGAAGACGTTTTGCAAAATTAAAAAATGCTGTCACCCTTTTCTCGCACTTTATTGCTAAAAATGCTTTAATCATTTGACATATGATGATGAAGCGGGTTTTTTTGTTTTCTGAAGCATTATGCAAACTCATGTTTTGTAAGAATACGGTGTGCAATGATTGGAAAAACAAGCCGATTTCATCAACTTTGAAAAAAAAAAAGATTGTGCAATATTTAATTCGTCTGCTTCATGGACGGCCATGACAGTTTTCTATTTTTCATAGTTATGACATGTAAATCCCTATTTTTTCCATGTTTTTATTTATTTCATTTGAAGAAATTAGATGTAATTTTTGCTAATTTACCATTTTTTGTTTGTTTTAGGTCCTTTTCACCTTCGGGCCATTGAAGTAAACCACAATTCAACCCTGTTGCGGTGGAGGAACTATTTGCCCAATGTCAACAGTTCCAGTTTGGTACTTTTAGTTAGCGAACAGCTGGCTGGAAACGAAACTGTTTGGGAACCAGCTTTGAATGTAAGTATTCGAGTGTAACTTGAACAGATAGCAAGATGTAATTTCTTATTGTTTCGCTTTTTCTCCTCATTTTAGAAGTCTTCGGATGATGGTTCTGTGAAAGTTGAAAATCTAACGCCAAACTCAGTGTTTTACCTACGTTTGACTGACGGTCAACGCAATTCCGAAGTTGTCATTGTTAAAACTGAAGGTAAAGAGCACTGTTAAATGAGTTGTAAAATGTTGATCCTTTATTGTTTATGCAAAACACCTTATAACATGACAAAATTGATTCGATCACTTTTGAAGCCCCATTTGCAGCCCAGATTTAACTACAGTGGAATTCGCTTATAACGATCTCTTATCAGAGCGTTATATCCGAACTTCGTTGTATTCACATTTAATTAAAAATAAAACTTAAATTGGTACAGTACAGGTAAATTTGCTAGAAATTATGGAGGAATTTAAAACTTAGTCATAAAAAATTGTGAAACCGTTTATCTAAAACTGGAAAAAGTATCTAAATAACCAGACGTTTTCATAAAAAAAACCTGGAAGTTCTGCACTAGATCTATGAACACAGTATTTTTAGTAATTTTTTTTCCCCAGAATTTTATATAGAAAATGCGCTGCCTTCGTCAAGAAATTTACCCATAGGAAAGGGGGTATTTCGTTCCCCCTTAAACTTTTTCTGTATGACAAAGATTTGCTGAGAAAAGCAACATACCAAATAAGTAATATAAGTTTTTGGTCCTAAACTCCAACTTCGCTTTTAATTTATTGATCGATTTGAATCAAAATGTTTTACTAGGCTGATTAATATGAGAAAAGAAAACTAAAATTCAACCAAAAGGCAGAAAAACAAGACATTCCAGTTAAAAGCAGAAATTCCTTTCACGAGGCCATTTTGAAATGCATTTCTTGCGTAAAACAAGGGTTTCCTGTATTTAATAGGGAGAAGTTACATAAAATGTTGCGAAGCACTTATTTTTTTTTTAAATTCTCGCCTTTTCAACAGGAATCGCATCACGTTTCAAATGATATGCTGTAGTGCCCCCACTCCCCCACAAAAAAATCACCTTGTAATGCTGGATGCTGATGCAACCATGTTTTCATTGTTTCAGATGGCTGCCTGGGAAAAAACGCATCGTCTTATGGGTTGGGTGAAACATTCACAATTGGTTGCGAGCAAAAATGCATTTGTAAAGGCAACGGCGATTCTTATTGTGAGCCCAGATGCGTCGTACCGGAGCCTAAAATCAATTGCCAAATTGGCCCGGATCCGCATGACGAGTGTTGTACGATTAGAACTTGCGAAGCAAGGCTCGGTAAGTTTTTAGTAATGGGGAAAGCAACAATTTACGCCATCGTAAATTTCTTTAATTTGAGTCATTGAGGAGAGATAATTTGAGAAGGGATACATGGCCAATTTGAATATTTTTAATTCATCCTTGAGCTAAAACCAGTCTGATGTAGTGCTAAAATAAAAAAGTCAAAATTGCAACAATTAAAATGTGAAAAATATTCGTTAATTCCCTTATTTGGGGGATCTTAAAGAGAAAATATGAAAAGAAATTAAAAATTATCACGCCTTTATTGTTTTCCAGATGGGCACGAGCTAGTCGCTGGTGAACCGCAGGTGATCGTCACTGGACGCACTCCCGATTCTCTGACCGTAGCTTGGGACGACTTCAAAGTTCCCGGTCCAACTTTCGATCATGGCTATGTGGTCGAGTACAGGCCTTCTGTTAGCGGCTCGGAGGAGGTCTTGCCTTGGACCAGGATACCGGTTAGTATCACACGAGTATTGCACATAACGGAACAAAAGTTGCTTAGCTTCAAATAGCCCTGTTATGCATGTATACAACACTTTACACTCGTAGTTCATTAAAATTGTAGCGATTAGAGTTTTAATACATAAAATAAAAATACCGTAAATACTTGAATACGTACACCCCCGGGGTTTATTATTTTTATTCTTTCAAAGTTGGTATCAATAAATTTAAAAGGACAAACTTACCAGAAACGAGCATCTACGGTAGCGGTATATCTATTTTATTTGCCTAATATTTCAATGATAAAAGGAATCCTATATTCACGATGGGAAGCTATCAGAGAATGTGAGGCACACGGACAAATGAACACTTAGGGAATTCCCCCAAAAACCTGGGGTTTAATCGAGTATTAAACGGTAATAAAATATCTGAGGCTGAAATGTATAATTCGATTTTGACTTCATTGTTTATTTATGTTTAAGAATTAAAGTAATAGAACCATGAGCAACAGAAATATCCGTTAGCATCCATAAATGGTTTCATGAATGTCACATGCTGAATTTTTACACATGGTTTTTGCCTAGGTCGAAAACGCTCCATTTACGACTATTCGAAACCTGAAGCCTAACACAGCGTATGAAGTTAGAGTTTTTATTTGGGAAGACATGGAATCTAAAAAATATGGACCGTCGACGGAAATAATGGTTTTATCCACCAAAGGTAAATTTGTTTTTATTTCTAAACAATTTGCGATGAACCAAGTTTAAACTGATTTCAAGAAAATTTAGCAAAACCCGTTAACCAAATTTTTTGGAAGAATTTCATTGTATGTTTATAAAAATTTCAGATGGCTGCCTTTGGAATGAGCGAAGCCTGAATCTAGGAGAGCAATATTTTAAAGGTTGTGATTCTAAATGCTCGTGCATAGGCAACAACACCAGCGATTGTAAAAGTAGGTGCGAGGGAATTTACAAACCAGTTGGTAGCGCGGCCAACAATAGCAACTGCGAGGAGGAAGCTGTGGAAGAGGACGAATGTTGCGTAATTCTACGATGTTCCACATTTGAGGACACGAAAGTGAACCAGAGTTTAGCGGTGGAAAAAAGTAATAATATTTTTGATAAGTTTTAATTCAAAAGATTTTGTTTATGCCTTTTTGTTCTTCTACCTCACTTTAAGAAATTATTTCAATCGAACTACATGATTCCAAAAAGGTTATGATTTTCTGCTGCAGGCACTTCGGTGACACTGACATCCGATGGGGAATGTCCTAGTCGGATTCCCGTTGCGAGTGGGTCGTGCAAATCTGAATGTAGCTATGACACAGAGTGTAACGGCCGTAAATGCTGTCTCACCGATTGCGGCTCAACCATTTGCATTCCACCCAAGGCACCACTTGCTGCTGTTCAAAGTAAGTTATACCTTTTAAAATCTGTTATTTTAGTTAAAAGCAAATCAACCTGACCAAATTTTATTTCATAAGATGAATCGGAGGCTTCGACTACTGTCGCTCCTCGAATCAACTTGTGCTCCAAACTCAATTGTGGCTCGAATGCAGTCTGCCACGAAATATTCAATAAGGCACGGTGCCTTTGTTTGCCTGGTTTTTCGGGTAATCCGTACGACGCACAGATGGGTTGTCTTTCTGGTGAGTAAATAGTTTTGCTATCCTTACTACTTTACTTTTCACCAGCTCGAGAATATCACGTTTATTTACGCTTTACAGTTGTCGAGCAAATGCCCGTCACCGTTTTGCCACAGAGAAATCCGTGCTCCGAATTCACTTGCGGCCAGAATGCCGTCTGTCGGGAAATATATGGAAACGCCCGTTGCCTTTGCTTGCCCGGTTTTTCTGGAAATCCATATGATGTTGAAACTGGTTGCATTTCTGGTGAGGATGTTGTTTCGTGGCTTCACACGGTTATTGCTCTCAAATAAGCGATACTAACTACGTCTCTTTTCCAGCTCTACAACCGGGAACACCACCAAAATCCAAATCGAAAGCTGGTTGCACCTTTGGTAACGCAACTTACGTTGAAGGGGAGACATTTTATAACGGATGTGATTCCAAATGTGAATGCACCAACAGCGACGGAAGATATGACGTTGCCTGCCAGGTGAGCGGCATTTTCACAGTACGCTGGTTTTTCAAATGACGTGTAGCTTTTGTAATTGATTAACAATTTCCTTTTTAATGTTTTTCAAGCCACACTGCACGGTTAAGGAAGAGAAATTCCGTAATTTTGATTCGGGGTGCCAACTGCAACCTGATCCGAAAGATGAGTGCTGCAAAATTTTGGTTTGCGAATCTTTTCAGCAAGATCATGCCGATGAAGATGATTTCTGTAAGTCTTTTTATTCATTGCTCACCTGGGGGTCTTCGTTTAGTTCATCATAAGAGGGTTGCATACCAGAATAAGCCTTTTTTTACCAAATTATTTTTTAATTTAATTTTGAAAACTGTTAGGAACAAATGAAATGTACGAGGACCTAGCATAAATATTCTATTATTTGTTTAAATTTTTGTTTGTGTTTATATTCCATTTCATGGAAATATGTCTGTAAAAATTTATAATTGTAGAGTGTCTGGTAAACTTTACGGACATAGGTATTTCCATGAAATGGAATACACATATAATAAAAAAATTAAACAAACAACAGAATATTTATGCTAGGTCCTCGTAAATTCCATTTGTTCCTCTCAGTTTCCAAAATTAAACAAAAAAATAATTTAGAAAAAAAGGCTTATTCTGGTATGCAACCCTCATAATGAGACACCATGCAATAACCGTGTTTACTCGTGTAATCCCCCATACTTTCAAGACATTTTTTCCGGAAAAAAAAATTAATTTATTTAGTCATCATTTAATAAGCTCCTCCCGATATCCGCAATATTAAAATGTTTAAATTATATATATTCTGATATGAATCCCAGGATATTTACCATATAGGGTGTATACTAGTAGGCCCTCAGTACTAAATATTAAAGAGGAGATTTGTATGCAGTGCTAACATGTTTCGTGTAATAGCCACACCCATGCTACAATTAAGGGTAAAAATTGATTTAAAAAATTAGGTTTGGCTTTACGCGAGTAAATACGCTAAACAAAAAGAGCATAACCCGAGAAATAGAACCAAGGAATTTGTAACAGAAAAAAGTGAAATTAATTTTAAGAAAAATAACAAACCAACAGACTTTTACATTTTTTAAGCGACACATTTGTTTCCCATTCTGCTCTTCCGTGACTATTAAAAATTCAGAAAACTTGAAGAAACTGATCCCCCGTCTTGTTTTTATTTTAGTTATGAAAAACGAAACGCTTTTCGAAGACGGCTGTGAATACAAAGGAAAGATGTACGGTGTCGAAGAGCATTTTTACGACGGCTGTGAAAGCAGTTGTTTATGCCTGGGTATGGGGGAAATAGATTGCAATTCAAGGTCAGTTTAACGGCTCGCAAATATTGAGTTGACACTGATTGACAAAAAAATCTTGAGGCAAGACCAAACTATTTCTGATCTTTTTAGGTGTCCTGCCACCCCAGAAGTGAAGATTGGTTGCGTTGTAGTGCCTCATCCATCTGACAGCGAGTGTTGCAAGGTGGTCATTTGCAACCCACTCAATTTGAACTTCACCGTTCAGAAACCCGTATTCAACGATTCTCTGCTTAGCGCGGATCAGCAAAATTCCACCGATAATGCTACGCTCTTCGATGGCCCATCGAGCAACATGACAGAGATTGATGAGGGTATGACAACAGAGTTCTCATTTGACGAAAATGAGAACTCAACGAGGGAATTTATGCCGGAAGACAGCGCGAACACAACCACGGAATTTGCCTTGGCCGAGACCGCAAACGAAACCACAAAATTCTTGCTGGACGAAAATACGAATGCAACGACGAATGGCAGCATGGGAAATACCACGGTTGTCGAATCTGACTTTTCGTCGACTGAAAGCAGCGACGATTTTGGCAATGCAACTATGGGACGTCATAATGGGGTCGAAAAGTTATTCAACGAGACTGATTTTGATGGAGTGCTTGATGAGGAGGATGATGAAACCTGGTTCAATCAGACGTCAACTATGAGGGAGGATGGCACGACTCGCTCCTTTATGGAGTCTGAGAACAACACTGACAATTCTTCTACTACATCTGAAACATTTTTTAACACGACGGGCTTCGATGATGTCCGTAATTCCACGGCAGCTAACGATACCCACACTGGAAGCTGGAACGAATCTGCCTTGATGGGAGATTCGAGCATCACGTATCGTGCAACAATACTAAATAGCACCGAAGAGAATGACGAGTTCTGGAACGTAACTAAACCTTCCGAACTCGGGATGAACGACAGTAACGTAACTGACAACACGACTAGCAGGCAAAAAGAAATGCGTCAGCTGGAGGACGAGGAGGATAATTCGAGGGCTGTAGAGTTTCCAAAGCAGGAAGGGAGGATGGCATCAATCTATAAAATTGTGGTTATCAATCCGACAACCGTCCGTATGCAGATCCTGATGGCTGCTCCGATTATGGAGAAGATGTTTATGGACAGCGAAGCCATTCTCGTTCTCTTCACAACCACTCTCACCGACTTTGCCGAATGGAATCGGCACCCACTGTCCCTTCAACACAACGTCGGCTTTGTTAGCGTCGATCGCTCGGACGTTGCTGTGGAGACGATAATCGGGGATTTGCAGCCCGACAGGCAGTACAACTTTGTAGTGGTCAAGCGAAAAGAAAATACCGATCCAGACTTAGGGATGCAATTTGAACAGTTGAGCGAAATAGAAGCAACTGTCACCATACAATTAGGTAAGCACAATCAGCCTTTCATTAAGAGGGTTGCATACCAGAATAAGCCTTTTTTTCTAAACTATTTTTAAATTTATTTTTGAAAACTGTTGGGAACAAATGAAATGTACGAGGACCTAGAATAAATATTCTATTATTTGTTTAATTTTTTTGTTTATGCATATCTATATTCCATTAAATAGAATATACATTAACAAAAAATTTAAATAACGGGGTTTTTTAATTATTTTTATTCCCTTAAAGTTAAGGTATCAATAAATTAAAAATGTCAAACTTACTAGAAACAAGCATCTATGGTATCGGTATTTATTTGCCTGACATTTCAATAATAAGGGGAATGTAAGGCCCAAGCACTTATAGGGAAATCCCCTAACACCCGGGGTTTATTCGAGACCCGGCGTTTATTAGCAATTATACGCCCGTGAACGATCCTGGTATTAATTGAGTATTTACGGTAATCTGCAAAATTCTGCAAAATTCTGAGATGCATATTTTTGAAAAAGTCAGACACTGGTATTATGCCTATCGGCCTACGGTGCGATTGGTTGCACTTCATTGCCACATGATGTTTTCAAGAATTTCGAATTGGAAAAGCTTGTTACGATTGACATAAAATTCCTTTGTGTTCCTCTTTCAATCAGGCGAAGGCATGTGTGAATTCATGGGCAAATCGTTTCGTATCGGAGAGCGGCTCTACGACGAGTGCCAAGCTGTGTGTGACTGCCTTCCCGGTCACATTGTCCATTGCGAAGCCATCGTTTGTCCACATCAAATAAGCCCAGAGAAAAGCGGCTGCCTTGAATGGAACATCGACACCAGTGTAATTCCCAGGGCACCACTTTGTTGCCAAGAAGCCACGTGCAAATATGGTAGGCATGAATTACATGTATACTTTGCATACTCTGTTAAAGATTTTTTTAAATAAATGATATATCTATTGCTAATATGCCATGTTTTGCAATATGAAATGCGAATAGGTTCAATGTGCAACTATAAGGGAAGGAAGTTTCGAAATTTGGAGAAGATTCCTCATCAATTGGTGGATATGTGTGACCAGGAATGCAAGTGCGTTGCTGGGAACGTGTCTTGTTTGCCCCGATGCCAACATATTCCCCTCGAACCCCCAACTAACATGGAGTGCCACTCGCCCAAGCTTCAGCTCGTGCCTGGGGATGAATGCTGCAAGCAGTGGTTTTGCGACCAAAAAGGTACATTTTATTGATAATTCTTAATATATACCTGGAGAATTTTTTTCTATTGTTTTTTGGGGTTTTTATTTGTGAGAAAAATCCGAGGTTAACCAAAATTTCTGAGACATACCCGGGGCAACCAAAATTCCTGAGATATACCCAAGGGTCAACCAAAATGAAACGGGGAATATAATTGGGAATATAAATGAAAAGAGGAAATAATTCTCCGGATATATATATATCATATCGCATGGGGTGAGGTTGATATCTGAAAATACAAACCTCAGCAGAAATTTACACTCGGGGCACAAAAAAACAATGCTGCTAATGTCGTCAAGATTAAAGGAAAGCTGCTCAATCTCTCTATTTTCTTGGTTTCGTTTTCAGACATCGAGACAAGCATCAACGGCGGCGATCTCGATCAAACTACGATGGAAAATACAACTGGTAATATACTTGTCACCGATATAAATAAATTCGTCTTAAACGCCCTTGCGTAACAACGATCAGTCACTTTGGGTGTTTGTTTTTTTGTAAAAGATGATGATAATGTCACTACGATCGATCCCCTTCATGAAGCCAACAGCACGACAACGGCTATGATGACCACGGAAGCTGATCTTCAGTTAGCGAAACGTGAGTTGCCGAACTGTTACGTCCTAAATGCCCCTCGGCTAGTTGATCTCATGAAATTTTACCTTGACATTTTTTAGTGGAGTGCATATATGGTAACGCCACTTATAAACTTAACGAGCAGTGGCGCGATGGTAAAGGCCATCGACAAAAACTTTGTTCCTGCGTTTTACTGCCAAATGGAACCGCCACGTCGGAGTGCCAAGGAGGCTGCCCGCCCATCCTCAAGCAACATATGGATCTCATACCAGATTGTCCTCCTGAAAACGTTGTTATTTGGGATGTGCCGGAACTGTGCCCGTACGCACTTTGCAACAAAACGGAGATAGGTGAGGCAAAGGGTTACGATAATACATTTTAACCTTCTATTAGGCCCGCTTAGGTCTATTGGAAGCCGAAGTCGCACGGTGATACTTTGTATATTTCTCTAGTAATTAGCGCGTAAAGGGGGAGAGGTACATGATTTTGGTTTACTGGGCCTAGCGCGCCCATTTACAGTTGTAACAGTTTGATTTGGATCTCGCGAGAAGTTTTGGTGTTTTTTCATTATCGCCAGTGAATATTCATACTGTTAGTGACTGTATTGGATAATTTATATAGTATTTCGCGTATTTAGTGAATATTTATGCAAATATGGGTAAAAAAATGTTCAATCTAAATTATCCTGCATATACCTTTGTTTAATTCCTAAAAATAATTTATTATACAAAATCCTTTCTCAAAAGGCTTGGGTAGTTAGGAAATGCGAGAAAAACCATAGTTTATAACGAAACGTCGACAATAAATGATATTAGCATGGTTCCCCGGGAACCATGCGTCCCTAATGGAGGATAAACTAACTAAATTTGCAATGCGAGTCTTCATAAGTGAAAAAACTATGCATTTACTTTGTTCTTCTTGATCCATTAAGGCCGTGGTATTAAAAATGTGAGTGTCGAGACACTGAACGCCACTGCGATTCGCGTCAACTTTGTGATACCTAACATCTACGTGGGTCTTTACGGCCACATCGAAATTTTATACACAATGGACCTGAGCCCCAGCGACGACACAACATCGTGGAGCAAGGAGGTGTTCTCGGGACAGAGCAACCAGTTCGAGAGCGTGCGACTTAGTCACGAAATGACCGGTCTGCAGCCGGATACGAAATACTCGCTTAAGGTGCTAGCCATTATTAAGAATACAAAGAATATGGACACCAGCGAGGTTATCACCATCATGATGCCACCATTGCGTAAGTCATCTCATCAAATTGAGAAAAAGACATCAGGTTGTTCCGATTTATTGTCGTTAACAACAGCGATTGGAATTTTTGAAATTTTTCAGCCACTACAACTACCACGACGACCACCACAACTTTACCTCCCAAAATATCCATCGACGTTAAACTGAACGTATCTGACATTCAGATATCCTCAGCGACGATCATGTGGAGGAGCTTGGAAGCATCCGAAAGACGCTTCATAGACGGCGTTCACCTTCGATATAAGTTGCACCGAGACGAGTCGCAGCAGTGGAGCAAGACAATGATGATTCATCGGGACGTCACCTCGTTCACGCTCGATCACCTGAAACCCGATTCCGATTACGACGTGGAGATAGTCATGGTGCCGCCTACTAACGTCACCACGGAAATCTTCTCGGGGATGCCTATCATGTTTCGCACTCTGCCTATGCATGGTACTTGTATTCACTACCTAAGATCTTGCATTAAG
>JAQGCC010003894.1:0-14245 GCA_034698905.1 Xestoiulus laeticollis
GTTTTTGTGAAACATCGTACGTGAAAATAAAAACATTCGCTAACCACGCCCAGAACTTTGTGCATTTATTTGCCCTCAGCTAGGCTTATGGCGACCCGGGAACCAAGCTCTGGCGGCCCGGCCACTGGCACTCGGTCGGGCCAGAACTTACACTATATTAATTCTATTAACTATATTTCATTTCATACAAGCAGATCATTATCTTACCATTCTTAATTTGACATTTTGTCCTAATTATTACAGCTAAAAAGTTATAATTGGATTTCCGTGAAAAAATGGTCGTAGATATAATCCAATAACATCAGCGGATAGAACACACATAACTTCATATTTAAACGCATTAACAGAAATTTCATAACTAAGATTTAATAAAAAAAGTGGGGTGGTACTGACTTTTGATCCACCCTGTATATCAGTGAAATGAAGATATAAAAAAAAATCGCTCAAATCTTTTTTTGCAATTAGTTTGCGTCTTTTTTCCACTTTCAATGCAATTAGTAACTAATAAATTACTATCTAAAATGAAAGTTAAAATGCTGCTTATTAATGTTTACCCGAAAGTGATGTGTGTACATGTACTGATAAAACATCTTCAAAGGCACAAATTAGCAATATCAGCAATACATTTTTTAACATTCGCTACCGGTGTTACTCAAACTATGGTCAATAACTTCTGAGAATTAATTCTCAAGATCTTTTAAGGGGTCCCTAGGACGCATCACGGTTAGGGCGTCCACAAGGCCAAAACCAATGATCATTTAAATTTTTTGAAAAGGGTACTTAATTATGTCTACGTGTAATGTATTTATTATTGCAATTACAGTGTATATATACTTCAACATTCTAAATATGTCTCTTTATTCATAGAATGGTAAATAACGCTAAATATAATCAACATTAAAGCTATCCTTGATCCTAAGTAATTTTTAAGAAAACAGCAGCAGTAAGTTTAAAGTGTAAAAGTGGTTACAAGAATTACAATTATAGATACATTTTTTTTTTGATTTCGTTCTTATCTTGAGCCTTAGTCCAAAAGAGTATTCTTTACATAATTTATAATTGTAATGGAATTAATAAAAGCAATCCTGTAAACATAGAAATACACTAAAATATATCTACATTGGTCCATGATATTTTCTGCACATAATATATCCAGGATAAACTGTCAAGACTCGTTAAATCACAGCTTTGGGAGGAAAAGCCAACAAACAAAATCCATCACCTTTAAAAACCGCAGAAAACCACTCCACCATTTCCCCATTTGAATTTCATGGTTTTGAACCACGTTAAAGTCAAGTAAGCAAGAAATTTGCATGGAGGCACTGCTGAATTGCCATCGTGCAAGACAGCATGTAATTGGACCTTTGAAAAAAGCACGCTATTTGATATTCGAGCAGATCCATTTGCACCAAATGGACGTAAATCAAAAATTGCCTCCTTTCAACTCGATTGAAGTTTATTTTTCTATTTGGAAATCTGAATTGAAATCGCATCAAGTTCATGAAGCGTGCCTTCGCTCATTTGAATAATCCAGTTTCCCTGAGAAATTTCATATTTTTCAGTCCACAGCTCTTTTCTCATATATATTCCATAACATTGTACGCTCGCACCTTTCACTATTCATGAATTCGTTTTGAAATGAGACTACGTATATAGAGATAGGTCATGATCCTCGTAGAAAATACGAGTGGAACCACTGAAGCAGATTTGATTTCAAAAAATGAAACTCCCCCTTATGCGACTCCTGCAGCAAAACAACTTTTCCGCGATTTCATTTTCTCATCATCTTGATTCTACGATATATTTTCCCAGCTCTCGCATTTATTAATATTTTTCACTAAAAAGAAATCTGTGAACTCAATTTTGCAATACTGTGGAAAGCTCTTTGCTGAAATGATCCCAGAGGCCCATATAAAGTTATTTATAACTGCCTACGTGAAATGTTTTACCCCGCATATTTGTTCTTGGTATAGTTTTGTGGGTAAAACAATTATAAAAAAATGATGGAAAACCTCTGAGCAATTTTGTAAACATTCCACATTTACTTAAATTGTAAAAATGCTGAAAACCGAATTACATTACAACACCTATATACAATTTCAATTGTTGTAACAAAGCACATTTTTGATATTTTTTACCCAAATTACCATTATTTCCAAATGCTAATTTAGCTCAATCAGTCTTTTCCACCAAATTTACTTCTAATTTGCTGTTGTGATTTGAGTGATAACATCTTTGTGTTGATATACGAAAATAAATCATAAAAATAGCATCTAATCAAATTACAGTAAAACCTGGTAAAGCCACTTTCATTAATTGGTTTTATAGTGCATATATGTATGCTTTCTTTCCTAAAAACTGTCTGTATATAGTGACCGACTTTGCAATTTTGTGGGGTATTCACCTTTAGTAATTTAAGTTTCACTGTAATTACATTTTAGATAAAAATATGGATCCTTGACTGGATTTCGATATCTTCCTTACAGATGTAGTGTTTTGAAGATTAAGTTCCGTTATAAAATATTTGCATGTGCCTAGTGGGAAAGGTCTATTGTCAGATTATTCCATTTAACCCCAATTAAATTAAATATAGGTTTTTGTGTGTGCTAATTCTATTATAAATTATATGCAGTATTTCCAGGAAGTGATGAAAACATGTGTCAATGTGTAATATTTACTCGTGTAAGAGCCCCTCCTAGACTTTCAAGATATTTTTTTGGGGAAACAATAAAGCTGTTTATTTAGTCAACATTTAATAATTTTGCTCCAGTAGATGTTCGAAACAATGATCGATTGAGCATGAAAATGATTGAACACAATGTCGAAAATGTATACTATCAATAATAACAATATTAAAATGTTTAAAAATATATTCATGTAATTATGCCATGAATCGTTGGATGTTTGCCATAAAACACAAAAATACTCATTTACCGTTATAGGGTTTGTACTAGTACTAAATATTAAAGTGGAGATTTGTGTACAGTTTTAAAATGATATGTTTCGTGTAATAGCCCCAACATGCAAGCTTCAAAGGGTAAAAATTGTAAAAGTTAGGTAGTCCTTACGCGAGTAAATATGGTTGGTATCTATTGCAAATTGGTTTGTGAATACATCAAAAAATTTTATTCTGAGATTGGTCAGAATCACTATAATTTGTAATGGGAATAAGTTGTCCATTGGGAAATGACCGATAATGAAAATCGCATATTTCCAGATCATATTACACTGTACCAGCTTCTACGCGCAACGTAAATCGAATGCATTACTAAATCACACTGGCTGAACTAATTTAAATTTATGAACTTGAATATAAGGTATGCACAGCTACTCCCTCATTGACCGTTTCTCGACCTTGAGTATCTGAATACATGTACTTCACGACTGAAACCGCAAACGCCATACGACAAGTTTCCGCTAACATCGCTTTCCATTAAATTGCATCACGGCCCAAGTGGTATTTAAGGCGTAATTGGAATGAGTCTGTCCGAAATGCCGGATTCGAAGTGCGGCGTAATGTCCACCATTTCGTCCGCCCTCATGTAACTTATAACGGCCTGCGGTTCCACCGGAACAGGTTGCCTACCTTTATGCTTGCGTGCTGGTGGCAATAAAAATAGAATGCACAGCGCCATCGCCATATGCCATCCACTGTGAATGTATTTGTAATTGTCCTCCGTCTCTAAAAAGGCAAAGCATGCCAGTCCCGCAGCTGCCAGCAGCACCCCCGGGAGCAGGCACAGGAACCAGACTTTCCTCTCGGGGAAGCAGGATTTGTATTGTCGACAGTGCCATAGCTGGAAAAAAAAAAGAAGTTTTAGCATTAAAATGCTTTGATCATGAAATGCGGATAAAAATGACAACTACTCGGCCAAATCACTCGTCTCAAGCAGATACTATAACAAGTAACTTTATCCTTTATGAACTCATTTTTATTCCTGATCAAAAACAAATGGAACGGCCAGAAACAAGTCCTTTTCGTTAAATCAAGTGTTTTTCATGCATTATTTATTACATTACCAGCGTGTACCAGCCAATATTAATATATTTAAAATTAATAATTGCCTTATAAAGCCACAGAAAATCTGGCATTTCAAGAATGTTGGCTAATTCATTCAATTGGGTCTGATCTGTTACACTTTATAATTGTGAGGATTTGCAAATACCTGGATAAACCATAAAAAAGTACAGTAAAACCTGGAAAAGTGACCACTTTTAATAAATTGGTTTTAGTGAATACTTTTTCCTTCATAAAACTCTCTGAATAGTGACCACCTGTCTATTGTGAATAGTAAATAGGATGTGCTACCTCTTTCATATTTTTTCCATTGACAATGCACCTAATAAAGTGACCATGTTCAATCTGCGTTAGCAAGAATTTCAAGACAATTGGATGGGGAAATCCCTTTAAGGAGATTAATGACATATGAGTCATCTTGCTTATTAACCTTAACACTTATTATACCACCCAAACATTCACATTAAAGCAAATAGCCTATTTGAATCTTATACATTGTAAACACACAGTATAGCCTAAGATCAACATTCTCTGTCCTTCATTTCATTTTGCAAGTTGTTGGAAACTATTTCAAAAATGGCACAAACTTCATCAAAAATGTACCAAAAACTTAACTTAAAGAATAAAATTAAGCTTTTGAAATATTTGGAAACATATGATGAGGAGACAAGGTAAAATAAATCATTTGTATAGTGACCATTTTTTGGGTGGTCTACTTTAGCAGGTTTTACTGTATCATTTTCACAAAAGTATTAACATCAAATATAAAGTGTACCACTGATCGAGTTGTAAAAAAAAAGAAACTACGAAGAGACATTTACCCAAGATACTGAGAGGATGAGGACGCCTGTTGCCGATGGAATGACGAAAACCCAGAGGCCGGTGCGGTCATACTCTACCCCTAAGGCTACGCCTACTGCACCACCCATGTGTAAAACAGAGTATAGCTTTGGATGGAGATCAGCCATGACGATCAATGTCACCCAAACGGCCATGATGGCCAAATAGAAATCGCAGAATTGCAAAACGCCCAGCCGCATCAAACAAAACGTGTACGCCTCTTCATCGCACGCGTGGTAAAACTGAAATAAGTAACAGTTCAAACAAAATTAGCTGTAGACTTAATACAGGCAAAGCACACTATCGCAGAATATACTGACCGTGGAGAAAAACATGGTGAGGAAATATACGAATGCCTCCGTGTAGAAATTGCGGTACACTGCCAAAATAACGGCAGGGATAAATAATAGGTTGCTAAGCGTTAATAACAGAGTTGATAGAAGTAACTCAAAATTCGAAATGGCTATTCGGCCATCGGTGCATCCAAAACCTTTCCACCCTGAAAATACAAATGAAGATTTAGAAACGTGCATTTCAAGATATCCTGGCAAGTTATAACGATGCTATTGTCGGTTGGTTCATCGCGAGCATACTTAGCAATGCACAAATATCAGTTACGAGAATGTCAAACATCGGTCAGGTTGAGGGATTAAGGAAATGGAAAGAACCGCAAAAAATGCACTCGGGTTAGTCGATGCAAGTTTTAAACCAGCAACACACATGCCGGGTGGCAAGCACTATAACTCGGACTATATAACCTGGTAATTATTCTAGAAAAAAAACTTTACCACAAAAGTAAAATAGCTGTCAGCAGTTTTAGAGGGTTGAATACCAGAATAAGCCTTTTTTCGAAATTATTTTTTTATTTAATTTTAGAAACTGATAGGAACAAATTAAAATGTAATAGGACCTAACATAAATATTCTATTATTTGTTAAAACAATTTGTTTATATATATATGTATATTACGCTTCATGGAAATATGTCTGTAAAGTTTATAATTGTAGAGGGTCTGGTAAACTTTACGGACATATTTCCATGAAATGTAATATACATACATTTAAACAAAAAATTTAAATAGAATATTTATGCTAGGTCACACTACATTTAATTTGTTTCTATCAGTTTCCAAAATTAAATAAAAAAAATAATTTCGAAAAAAAAAGCTTATTCTGGTATGCAACACTCTTAACATAAAGAACATACCGATGTAGGCAAACTGTATGCAACATAACGATTATTGTAAATATTGTCAGACTATATAATGCAACAAAAATTTTATCTACCATACCAAGTGCAGATATGGCACTGGTTCTTATTTTACTCTATTTTACTACTATAAAAGTCTAAAATTGCACACACTGCATCTAAGCAATAAAGTAGGTATAAAGTTTGTTGACAAGTATTTTGTACTAGATTCATCAACAACGTCTAAAATTAAAAGCCATTTTTTAATCAAATTAGCCAATGCAATGCTTTAAATTAAGCAAGTTAATTAAGAGAAGTAGTAAAAAAACGCTGCATTTGCACTCGGCGTTCCTTGAGGAACTTCAATTAATCGAGTGAATGGACTTTTTTTACAAAAAAGGAATTTTGTGTAGGCATTGTGGGCAAAATAATGACGTGGAGTAATTGTCATTGGTCACGAATGGACAAATACAACAAAGGTAAGAAACATTGAGCATCACACATTGCACATCACAACATTGAAAAAACAGATAGAAAGAAAGGAAGAAAAAGAAAGAGCAAAGTACCTGCCGTGCAGACACAAGTGCTAAAGATGAATCCCCCACTAATATACTGATAGCACCGACCGTAAAACCCACATCCACCATACAGACAAGATGCCGATGTAATAGTCATCGCCACACTGGTGGTATTAGTTTCACAACTGACCATTTCAAACGGCCTAAAAAAGTTTCCATGACAAGGATTAGAAGTTCTGTCTGTGTTTTTAGATAGTGTTTGCGTCTGCAAAATAAAACGGTTGCACTGCCGAGAGATTCTTACCTGGATTCCGAGTCCTCGAGATGAGAAGCCAAGTCATCCACCGTATAACAATAGGCAGCTAGCGTGATGTACCAATTTCCTGGTTCTGGAAAAGGGATGATTACAAACTGGCTCATTGAAGTGATACTGCTAGAGTTTACTGCTATACTAAGGGGCGATGAGCAATTGCTTATTCCATGAACCAGAGACCGCTTGTTTTTCTCGATACAGGCTGTCACGCTCACATTATGCAACGTGGTGTTCTACATGAAAAAATATAGATGAATATGAGAAAAGAATTCAAATTACAGTGCAAACCGAGTGCATATACACAAGTAATGAAAAAGCATCGCAAAATTCCACCTATACGGCTCATTTCCCATAATTCTGATTTTCCAATATGAAAACAAGATATAGTGCAGAAAAAAAAATACCACTGAAAAACCCAAATCTCTTTTTGATGCAAATTCTTTATTAGAACGATTTCAATTGAATTTAAGCATGACACTCGTTATCGAATTACTTTTGCACAAGTGATTTTTTTCATTAAGGAAACATTGCAAATCAGCAAATCCTGCCAGTAAAATACCGGTGCTTACATGTTCTAGCAAATAAACGATCATTTTTATATGATAGCATTGTTGCCTTTACAGTAAAACCTGGCTAAAATAATCCTGTGTAAACATGATATTCTCTCTAATTAAGTAATAATCTAAGTAGCTCACAATATTGGACCACGATTGGCCGAATATAGGAGCAACATTGGTTAAATTGGCAAAAATTGGCCAATGAAATTGGACGCTCTTATTTTGCATTCAATAGCGTACGTGCCTATATTGGTCCAATTTATTTTCCATTGTTGATTGTTACATTCTGATAACAAAAGCGGACCAATATTGGGCCCAAATCTATTCCAATATAAATGTAGGTCCATTTATTGCAATCTATATATTGGCAATTATGGCAAAATGTTAACATTGCAATATTGTACAAATATTGAAAAATGCGTTTTGCCCATAATTGGTCAATATTGAGTGTCACTTGGGAAACCTCCATAAAGTGATATTTAAAATTGTTATTGGTCCCAATGATTTTTTTAGTGAATATTAACAATGGAACTGCAAAAAATGTCAAACATGGAAACAAAAATGACAAGGAGATGCAGGGCAATTAAACTTTGCTTGTGAGACCCAATAACTAACAAATCATCTACTATGCACACATGTACATATATAAGGATTAAAAAAACGGGAAAAACCTCTATTTTGCAGCTGAATACACTGCAGCATGTTTACAGATGAACCTGTTTGAAATAATTACTTGTCTAAAATAATATTTTCCGTGGTGCAGAGAGAATTATTTTAAACAGTTTCTACTGTATAATGAAAGATAAGAAATGTGACTCACCACGGACGGATCCAGAATCAGCTCGTAAGACAGGGCTCCACCGATATCCACCAATGCTTGGATCGGCACCACAAGCAAGGTTGGCTCAGCATTGCTGATGTCCATTTTGACAGGCGTGGTTCCATTCTCGTTGGGATGCTGTTCGTAGTTGAACACAAAATTGCCTGGGTAAGTCTTCCGCAAGAGTGGAATCCGTGGCCAACAAGCCGGATCCGCCGACCTCGTCCGCGAATTGACCGGCAGAGGCATGAAAACCCTCTTTGCCGAATTCGGTACGTTTAACAAGGAGTCCTTATTGCTTGGCAAGGAATTGTTCGACAATTTAAACTCACTCAGCACCAAATATTGGGTCGGAGAATAGCCATTTTCACACACTGAAAAAAAACAAAACCGACTTTATTGCGTATTCAAATATGGATGTGGAGCCTTCCTAAGTCATTCTGCATACAAACATACTTGATGTCTCCACGGTGATTTGATACTCCACTGTAGAGTACAAGATATCCAACCAAATGTAATGCCAAGAGTTTTCTCTTGGAATGAACTCAAGTGCACAGGCATGACCTTTAATGTAAGACTCGCTGCAGTTGACCCAGTACTCAGCCGTGCCGCCTGGAGAGTGAAGCACCGAAGATCTGGCGTAAACAACGATCGGGCAATCGGCTTCTGTCATTGCGGGAACGGTGGCGCAGTTTTTCAACAAAATCCTCGACGTCCAAGTGTTTTCCGGAACATAAAACCTAACATCCAAACAAAACAAAAAAACGTCGTATGACAAAAATGATTAAAAGCAAGCACGAAAAAAAAAAAAAAATGACAGCTCGTGTTTCGACCACATACTTATAATGCTGAGATATTTCTGTTCTTTGGGGCATGGACACGCCAGGCAATAGGTGAACGACGCTATGCTCCAGTGAACATTTAATTGAAGAGGCCAGCATGGTTTTGCAATCTGGATACAGACCCTGAAATACAAAAGTGAGATTGTTTGTGATATGATGGTTTTACGTTTACTCAAAATTATTTTTTAAAAACTGTTAGATTCACGATTTTTCAGCTTTGCTTAATGCTTTTTATTAAAAACTATAACATATAACTATAAACTATACATTTTATATATTATAACATAAAACTATTATAACATAAAACTATAACATTATATACAGCCACTTGAAAGTTGGAATGTTCGACTTTGTAGAAAATCAAATTATGGCAAAATAAATGTGAAAAACATGTATCTATATAATTACTTCATTGATTCATTCTATTTTTCAATTGGCCTTAAATACCTATTTTTTATAACTATTAAATCCCATTTAAAGTTAAGGGGTAAAATGTGGATTACAGGCCTAAACTTTAACTCTTCCATCTGTCAATTCAAATAAATACATGAAACATAAATAATTTATATTAGACAAATTAAAACATATTCCACACTAAAAAAACCTTTCTATAACTAGAAGAAAAATTGATTTAAAAATAAAATTTAACGTTGTAATGTTCGCAAAGTGGTTCAAAAATGTTACCCAGCATATTTGGAGCACTATAGTATTTTATAACGTTTTATTGGTGTTAAATTGTATCCTCCTTGCAAAGAACTGCTTTAACTAGTGTCCACCTTATATTTGAAAACTGCGATGACCACCTGGCATATATTAGACACCCTCCCCCCCAACATTTTTTAAACATATACGAGTTATACATGTATTTATATCATACGGTTATATTTAAATTAAAGTTAATCACGAACTAACTAAAATTGATTTTCATCAATAAATTAATTTATTTATTTTGAATAAAACTTACAAAATGCAAATGTAAAAAAAGCCATCAACATTGGTTGAAACATTTTCATGAAAATAATGTCTTTTTCTAAATTATAGACAAACATGAAACAACGTCAGAAAAGATATGATAAATTAGATCAATTTTGACATAAAGCTGCCTATTCACACAAACTCAAACATATACATGTATCTGCCAACTACCTGGAATTTAACATTTTTTGGTTTTCATCATTTTTAATATTTTAAACTTTTGATATATCACATAAACCCAAAGGTGGTCATCAAAATATTAAAACAGAAATTGCACATCACTGATAGCATGAGAGACTTAAAAGAGCACCATGCACCTCATCCGGGTTACCTATTAAACCTCCTCTAACATAAAACAACAAGCAAAAGTGTTAATCCCCGCATTGCTCCATGGGCTTTGGGTTCACTGTTCGATTACCAGCGCAAGGGCACTTCATTTGGGTCATCATTAATGGTTTGGCGGTTGTGATTGGAAGAGATACAACATATAAAACTTGGGGGAGCAGGCTATCCCCCTTCTTCCAATCCTTCCACCCTCCTTCCCAGTTATTATTATTATGATAAATCTCGGCCCTGGCGCTTCCACGGTGCAAAAAGCTGCATTTAATGCAGTGAACGTCTCCACCGCTTTAATCTCCTCATGTACAGAGATACGTTATAAAAACTAATCCTCAACCTCCCCGATTCTCATCCCAAGGAGAAATAAGCATCGCTTTTCAATATCCCTTTAATGGCTCAAAGATAGGCGCGTGTACATCATTTTCAACGCAAATGGGCCTGGATGGGAAATGCGTTATCCGTAAGACGGAGACTGGGATAAAGACTGTCTATTTTTATAAAAGTTCAGATTATTATTAATAATAATGGCGTTGAGTTGTGTGCCGCCTCAGTATATATAATGATCCACCGCCATCAGTTTTAAGGACACGAAAGACGTCTTGGAAAACCGATGTCTCATTATGATGCGCACTATTTTTCTTTTATCAAAATAGCTTTCTAACACTTTCCATTTCGCATGCCCTATCATAATGTTTCTTTAGTTAGGTCAGTGGATGACCTTATCGTTCTTGAAAGATTTCCATCGTTGTGATGGAACGAAATGGGTTAGAACACATTTTTAAAAGTTGTGATGGATGTGCAGGGCATGTATAGAAAAGGATTTGGTAAACTTTTGCAGAAGAACAATATTGGAAATGTTTTTAGTTTTATACAGAGTCATTTGCATTAAATGATTTATTGAAAAGGTGATGCCAAAATGCTAAAAGTGTGCGGATTATGTGCAATAACCTATTCCAAATGAAATGCCACAGCTTTATTGCGATCAATAACAAATTTTACATTTGACATTCAAATTTTGATGTAGGTTCTATTTTAAGGCCAGATAATTTTTTGCCTTCTTAAATTTATTAAATCCCAAAAGTTTGTGGCACGTTTTCTTATCTTAGTTAATACTCCGTAAAAGTGTTATAAATAATATTCTATGAAGTATTTTAATATAAAGATGCATCTTTAAGGTTTGCAGCTCTTTGCCGATTTGTTAATAAAAAAAAAGGTTGAATCTCAAAGTTTATGTTACACTTTAATGTGACTTTTTTCACGTTCAATATTAGTCGTAGTTTAAAAGTTTTCAACTTCATACCAAATTTTCAATAGTTAATTTGCTGAATTTCAAAGGTTATGTTACATTTTCTAACGCCAGTTTTTAGGATGTAAACATTAAATTACTTTAAAAAATGGCACTTCTCTATATAGAGTGGCTCAAAAGTCAGAGCCCCACACGTTTTTCTTAACCGTTATAGCTATCAAATTCTGTAAGCGTGGTTAATTCAATTCAATTTCTTACCCTGCATTTTGTAGTATGCCATGTGGCAGGGGAACAATGTGCCAGAATTTTGTAATGGGAAGATTATACGGTTAGATAGGAAATAATGGGTGCATCGAAATATTTTTTAGTCTTAACACTTATGACAAAATGTCAAACTATAGGAAAAGGAAGAAAATAGCCTGTATGTATGAAATATTATTTAAAGTTGTAAGTTGTTACAATGCTTTTAAGAACATGGGGAAACACCAAATGGTATAGCTAAGTACACTACACAGTAGCTAACATTTAAAGTTATCCACTATTCGCAAAAACATTGTGACAACTTGAAATAATTGAAAAGGAAGACGAAAACAGCTCATTCATGAAAACAGACGAATACCCATCCTTGCCCTAATTTGACAAGTCTCAAGTGTTACTGTTAGAAAGGTAAAATTTGGATTTCCGTGAAAAAACGATCATATGTAAAATCCAACAACATCAGTGGATAGAGCACCCAGGACTTTCTATAACCACACAAACAGAATTTTCACATCTGTAACTGTTTTAAAAAAAAATGAGTTGGCAAAACCTTTTGTGCCAACCTGTAGATGTTCAGTATTCGTATTAAGTGAGATAACATTCTCTCGTGTTCTGAAAAGTGTGGTACTTTTTTCATTTTTGTAATAGCCCAATACATCCTTACAATAAAATGGCCTATACTTGTTTCTAGCACTTACTAGCGTTGCAAATGGCAAAGAATGATATTAAAAAGACGATCCTTTGCCACATTTAAACTCCACAAACTAATGTTTTTAATATGCAGCTATCATAATTGGAGCAAAATTAAAATAGCGTCAATGCATCCGTTGCCGGTTTCTGTTCTTTTTTATTTAACTTCTCATTTATATCCATTTTTACTGTGCTATACCGAAATAAAGTAAATTTCCGGCTGCTTGAAGGGCTATTAAAGGAAATTAAATAGTCTAGCTTGAAAAGAAGTCCTATTAATGCACATAAAATATAAAAAACCGAAATATTTAAAAAATAAGGTTAACAATTCATCATCATCATCATCATAAAGATGATAATTCTGAGCTCAAGAATGGTAAGTATATATATATAAGAAAGGTCTTTTGACAGTGTCGCCAATTTCTAAATATCAAATTTATAAAAATCCTATCAATAAAAATGAAAACCATGGTTTCATGCTTTGCAAACACGTCATACAATATATCTTAATATCATTAGGATGCGGATGGAATTCACTTAACCTCCATTAATTAGAAATCCTCCTGAAAAACAATCTGACACAACAAAACCTATTTCGATCATGCCATTATAATCCTAAATCAATCGACTTTACCCGTATGCAGGCAAATGCATTATATTGTCATTACAAGTGAATTTAATACTGCTAATGGAAGATTAAACTAACAAAAAAACGTGCATTTTTCTTACTCCATCGCATTTCACTATATTAATTGGTCTTAATCATTAAAAGCCCATCCATTAAAACGGGGCGGAGCCCCAAGGGACCACGCCTAGAAGAACAGGCTCAATCGCGCTAGCTTGCAATTAGATTTTTAATTAGAAAAAGCCTATTAGGTGACTTGTATCAATTAAAAATAAATCACAGTTTCGTTTTAGGTTTAGAGTCACGGGTATATTAAACACTAAAAAAACAACACCCGTAATCGAGTGCCATATATGCATTTTTTAAGACGATCGAAGAACTTGAAAACTCAATTTGCATTAGAGTATGATTAGACCGATTGCAACGATATAATTATCTATGTACATGTAGATGCATGCAAAAAATAACTAACCCAAGCTGTTGAAATTAGGCAAAAAACCTACAAAACTTTTCTTGAATCCTTGATTTGAACTTTTCTATAGTGCATTGTACTGAGTATAAAGAGTAAGATAGGTACATGTAAAATCTCATTCTTATACATCTAGAAAGATACATCTTTATATGTTTCTTGCTGTACGTAACCTTTTTAATAATAGCAGGTAATGTCCCGAGATAGCTGAACAACAAAAGCCACGTACCATCTGACGACCACATGCAAAATGCAAATAAAACAGATTTAAAAAAAATATTTAACATTGAGGGCTATAAAATTAAGCATGTACATTGAACATGTACAACTGTATCTGGCAACTAAATGTAGGGCCTATTTGAAATTATGATATATTGCAAATTAACATATATGATTTTAAACTATTAGAATCATGTGTAGCCCGCAAGGTTGCCATCAGAGGGTTATCATTCAAAAACACATCTAAGTTTAATATTAGGGGAACTCAGATAGCTGAGCATTCCTTGATACTTGAGCACATTGAAAATTGAACACTTGTGCCATGCAT
>JAQGCC010003895.1:0-14244 GCA_034698905.1 Xestoiulus laeticollis
CGGTGTGAATTAACACGAAAAAGTTTTCTTGATCCACATCAGTTGATCTACATCAACGTTGGTGTGAAGAAGGTCTTTGGAATTGTACATTATACACATCAAGAATTCTCGTTTTCTTTAGGTATTTCTCTATTTGTTATCGAAAACTTTTACAAATTGCGTCCAATGCACAAAGTTTTTAATCCCAAAATGTTTTAAGACTTAACCCATGTTTAGTTGAATGAATTCCCTTGGCATGCTCTTTATACTAATCCGATTAGTTTGATACTATAAAGCAGCTAGAAATCTGAAGTTTTCCAACTTAGTTAATGTCATGGATTAGTTTCCTATTTTGTCTTCTCCTGTAAAAGTACGATATATACTTATACTTAGTAAATGAACTTTTTTTTGTCTATTTAATAAATTAAGAATAGCCTTTAGGTTGAGATTTTATCCTACTTTTCCTTGTTAACTAAACTCACGAGTTTTTTTTTAGTTGGAAAGCCTGATTATAACCTGGGGAAAATACTTTTTTTTTTCAGTTGCATCAGTATACATTTTTCTAATTTTAATATGATTAAACTTGGCAGTCGTAGAAAAGGATTTGCTACGCTTTTTGTACATGGAGCTCTGGCAAAGAGTCCATGCAAAGGAATTATTCCATTGTAAAGATATCTATGGATTGTTGATTCGCTGCCAACGCGTTGCATTAATATTGGATTAACACGAGTAATCGCATTTGAAGGATTTTAATTTGCATATCTTCACCAACAAAATATCGCTAGATTCCCTGGGAAAATCCCCCAAGCTGTAGACAGATTATATTTGTGGCGCCTGTAAAAACACTCGTTAAACGCCTGTTAGATTTTAATGAGATTTATATGGAATAATTTCACAATGGACACATTAAAACTTAAGTCTTTGGGGCTTGCACCAAACCGAGATTAAGTGAAATCGCAGATTATGTGATTAGAGAAATAAATGTTTGGTTATAGTGATAATTCTCGTAAATGTTTAAAATGATATGTAAATGATATTGATTCGGTTTGACTTAGGCATGGACTTGTTCATAAAGTTGAATTTTGACCACTATTGTAAGTAGTTTCATATACCGATTCATATACGAATCCATTTAATTGAGAATATGAGGTGTTAAATTGGAGGATTTTATTTTGTTTGTAAAAATCATTATTTTAGCTTCATTGATGTTTAACATAATGTATCTACACTAGCTACATTGTAAAATAATGCTAGTAAGTGCAAGCTCCTCCTTATTTACTATATAGACCATAGTCCAGACTATTTATAAATATTTTGTATAAAAATTAAGTGAAACTAGTTTACACCACCGTAAATAATACGTCAATGTTTTTACTTCTTAATAGACATTTTCGCCTTCCATTTTAAGAATAGGAATTGGAAATGTCACACGAGTACTGTATATGGATGCATCGAAACTGATACACTGTATATATGTGAGAATGTGTCAATGTATTTTTTACAAAATAATGGAAACGCATGTCCAGCATATTACTTTGATATAGGACTACACTGCAAATGAAAGCATCTTAAAACTGTCCAAAAATTAAGGCGGTTTGATGCATCCTTGGAAAGTTAACTTTTATAAATTATGATTTATCTTTTCAAATTCTTTTGTTTTATCTTATTTTAAAATTAAACTAATTTAAATTTTAAAAAGTGGGGAAATTAAAATACATCTTTGCATCTTATTTCGTGGATATTTTATGCAGTGTGCACTGTATGTTCCGAGTTCATAATGTAAATGTAGTGTACATACAGATGATACAGTATACTGTATGTCTAAACTGTACATTACAGTACATTATCTTGTAATGGACTTCTGTAAGATTTAAAATGAAAATTTTGAAGAGCACTGCTCTAGTGAAATTTTACATGTAATGTACATGTACCTACAGTATTTGTATGTGTGTTTGCATAAATAGTTTAGGCAAACTCGGTCCAATATCAAAATAACAAAAAAGGTACTAGTAAATGGTTAATGTAAAAGTAAATTTGTCCGAATTTTATTTCGTCCAAGACAAGCTATAGTGTATCAGATGTCACGTTCGAAAATTCCTCCCATTTAAAAATAACTTTATTAGTGAATTTGCGAACACGTCACAAGGAATTTCTATGTTCCTTATTTAAACTTCGGGTTTGTTTCTGTCAATAAATGAGAATAATTTCATCACAGGGCATGTTAATTGGCTGCCGCACTTGTGACGACACACGTAGTGTATTGTTTTTTTTTAAAGCAATAATTTGTCGCACTTCGTTGATTCTTCCTGATGTGGAATTTGAAGTACGTCGTTTTATCCTTTGCACGTTTCAAGGCGCTTTGATGGCTGCCAAATCCCTGCTATCGTTATTGTTATGCGGCACGGACTCATCTGTATGCTAATGAGCCTATTTACATGCGTTTTTGCGCAGCTAGGAATCTCCAGTGAATGCGCGGCAATGGATTGAAAACGTGCCGTCAAACGAACTGCTGCGAAATTATCATTAAATATGTAAAATAATTAGCCATTGCACATAACTCGGTTTAACTGCTACGCGCATTGTACCTTATGCATGTAACTAAATATAGACGATTGTAACTTGCAGTGTTTAGGAAACCCTTGTTGGACGATTCAGATGCATGTGCATTTGAGCATAACTTCCAATTCAGCTATGTTTTAAGGTAACAATTTTGTCTAAGAGTTCCCATGTCTGTTGTTAAAAACTTAATTTTCAAAAAAGTTTATTAATTTTTAATATTTTACATTTAGATATACATGTACATGTACATTATACAAATTTAAATATTAACGATGACTGTTCTACATTATCTACACAACATGTTTTCAATGGGTTTTAATGTGTATTTTGCCAAACAAATAGAGCAGTATTTGGCATTGAGAATACTTTATCAATTACAATGTAGAATTTATAAATTGCTTTGCTTTAGATCTAAAGCTGCGCTTTTCAGATTCAAGACAATTTCTTTGAATTATTGAATATGGCTTTATTCATCTGAAAAACTCACGTGGGTGTCGTTATCCTCTAAATCGACATACAGTATCTATATAGGGTATCAGCTTATTTTATCTTGAGTTTGACAATGGAATTAAAACGTTATACTCTCTTGAGATCATTCGAATTATCTTCAAAGGAATTTAATTGCGTATATGTATTTTATTACGTTTCTATTTGGGAGATTGATTTTTTTTATATAAATTCGAGTTTCTTTTTTCCCCACCCACTTTGGGATGTCAAGCGTCACTATGAAATGAAAACTCCATCTCTGGAAACATCGTTTTCAGAGAAGATTGTCGACGTTTAATTATTTAGAAACAATTTGCGATTATATTCGTGTTTCCTTCTGCTGCCAAATCCCTTGATTGATTCCCTATTTGCGTTTTAGTTGGATATCTAGCTCTTGGCGGTGAAGACTTAATTGACAATTTAAAATTAATGGATATTTAACTTTTGGATTGCAATTAACTCTTTCCGCCACCTCCCTGGAGATAGTAATTAATTGGAAGTAACCATATTGTGATCTATAAAAAATAAACCAATGCAATGAATTTTGTGAGCTTGCTCATGTGCATATTCATGCAGTGAGGTCGTTTAAGGTGGATTACTTATTGTCTATTTTCTACTTATTTTTTTGTTTACTTTTTCAAAATTGAAAAGTCTAAGCAAATATATGTTTAATAAAATTGTTTATATATAGAGAAAATCCTCAGTATGCATAACTATTGTACATGTAATGTACATTATGTGTATTGATATTTGAATGAGAAGAGCAATTTTAGGAATAAGCATTTTAAGTACAGGAGTACCATGTGGCTACAGTTTAAATTGTATACAACATAATAATTGGCGCCATAATACATAATAGCATAACTTTGGTCAATCTACTCAAGCCTCCGTCAAATTATCTTAGCGTGGTTAAGTTTCCCCACTAGTACCGTGCCTAATATAATCGTAAAGATCCATTTTTCTTATTTCACTTTTTAAACTTTGGTTTATTGCCCTTAATTTTCACTTTCCTGAATAGGAATTAAATAAACGTCCAGATGAAATGCATGCACATGTAATTGGACCAACATTTCAGAATTTCAAAATTATGAATTGATTCCTTACATTCTGCATGCCACGAATTCTGTCTCGTCTCGTCTTGCAAAATAAAAATCAAATAAATTGTTTAAATTGTTTTGCAAGAGCACATGTGGGAATAACGTCATTTCAGCGGATTAATAGAGTTTCAGGATAGTTTCACGCTACACTATTTCTTAACAGAAAAAAATAGTGTATGGTATACCGGCTGGAAATAAAAGTAGTTTCAGGTTACACGTACACTCTTTAAAGCCTTTCTTTAAAGCGATGTAACTTTAATCATAAACCTGTCACATAAAAGCTTTGTGCTGGTTGCCGCCATTTTACAAGTCACAAATAACTGGTTAAATAGCGCCTCCCAATCACTCCCGCTATATGCAAAAAATTAGGTAATCACTTTACACAATTTGATTCACCCTTATACGTGCGCAGCTGCATTAGACTTCTCACGTGACAATAGCCGTACTGGGAAATAAAAATCCAATATCCTGAAACTCTCTAATATCAATTCTCAAGCATCCGGATTTGCCTTATAACGTGACTGAAATTTAGAAACTGAATGCTTCAGTCATATCGTACCGGCGTTTCATTTAAATGCAACAAGCAGGTGACATTCAGGTAACCCAGCCTCCACTTTTATTTCTAGCATGCACTAATGTTTTTGTCCTCTTAAAATTTTGGCGAGGTCACGTATTTCATCCACTGATTTTCATTTCGCCGAAAGACGAAACGGAAATAGTGACAGATTTATCTAAACATAGTTCACGTATGGAAAACACGTACATGTACATGTATGTATATATTTTTATTTGAAATTAACTTAAGGTTAGTACACGTATACCACCGCAGGAAAGAGTTTTAGTTAAGATCTCCCAAAACACCATGGTGATTTCAAGATGCACTGACTGATGCTGTTTCCATGACTCCCTAATAGATCCCTTGCTGATGAAATGTCACACCTAGAAGTCTGGTGTTTACTCCCCCTTCATTCTTTTTCCCTCACCCCGTCCTTAATTTCCCTGACCCCCACGGAGAACTCTGCAGATTGACTTCAGTGAAAATCAGGATGTTCATTATAAAGTTGTAAACAAATAAATGGTGGAAAACATGCGACAGAATTCAATTTACCGAAGCTGTGGTTCAACGTCGATTTAAGGGCTGTTCATTAACTAAATTGCTGCTTATGTAGTACCGTTTGAAATGTGTGAGAATGTAGCAAGGTTAGTCCAAGGGCTTTTTCTCCCTCCCGAGTCTCTAGTAATGCAATTTCTTGGCCACCCCCACCTAGCCTCCATTAAATGTTTATCAAATTGTTAAAAGTCATTTCCAGCGACATTCCATTAGGTGTGCAGATTGGTGGAAAATTTCCTCATTCAGCCGTTTTTGGGAAGTTTCCCAATTTGCACTTGAGCAAGCAATAAATTATACGCTCATGTAATTGTTTTCGGGTAATTATAATCGCAATTAGGCTCGACTACTGGAGTACTATCCTCTGACTAGCACAGTTTTGTGAAAGTTTATTATTATGCGTGCTAGGACGCGGTCTATGCCGCCATCCATGTACTTGTATGGGTAAGCTTAATTGTTTTATTAATCTGCAATTGAAGTCCAAGAATTGTATCATTGGGCTTGTCTTGTTCTTGGTAATGAAGAAAACGTATATGTAATTGTTTTGTATACAATGGCATTCGCTTATAACTATCGTTATATCCGGATTTATGAAAAATATATGTAATAGCACTTATAAATGTATACATGTACATGTAAAGCTGAAATACAAACAAGTGGCTTGGTAAGATAAATTTAGTGGAAATTAAGAAGTAATTTAAAACTTTTTTTATACTGTATAACCTTTTTTTAATATTAATAGTGAAATCGTTTATCTACAACGGAAAAAGTTTAAATCTTGTATTTTAAAGTATGCATAGTTCTATATTTCATGTATTTCTACATTTAAAAATTTAAACAATTAAATATCAGTATTAAATATAAATGTAATTACGAAATTTGATTTAAATTTAATTCAAAATATGAACATTTTTGGATTTTTGAAAGTAAATGTTTCGTTATAGTAAAATAATTTATAATAAGATTTCAGATAAAAGTACATCTCGGAAAGTCTTTTTAGACGAAAAGACCATTTTTCGTTTAAAATTTTGATCACTTTGTCAGTATTATAGTTATATCCGACATCGTAGTATCGAAACAAAATTAATTGACAGACCAACAGAACACACATTCTCGGAATCGCTATTACATCGTTATAAGCGAATTTCACTGTAGGCCTACACGTGTAATTGCCATTGGTGTAATGCATTTTCTTGGTACAATTACAGACATATTTTTGCATTGATGTTTATAACTTGTAGCAATATGATGGAATTTGTCAATCATGGTTAAGTTCAGTTTGAAATCAGTTGTGATATTTGCTGGTTAAATCCTATTGACCTGCCAAAGTTTCAGATGCTTCTCTGGATTCCACTTTAAGCAAAGCGCATTTGTTTAGTGGCATAAGCTAAGCTAACACTTTCCACTACAAAGGACTGATTTAATTAAAAAGAATCCATGAGTTGTCAATATTACAGTGACGTGGCAAATGTTTCAAGCGTTTTACATCAGCAGTCTGCATTTTTCATTATCTGAACTTTTTGTTCTGGAACTAATTTGTTCGATTGTTCCGTTGAATATATTCCTTGATCTATGATCTTGACAAATCACACTTTATTGACTCTGGCAAAGCGTGTTTTACTCAGTTTTATTCATATGGTGAATTTGCCTTTTGCATTCATACATGTCTTTTCATAAACATCTTAGCTGTAGTCTATAGCTTTATAATAAACTTAAGTATTTCAGCTATCATATTTCTCTTATTTTTTCTCTGGTTTCTGTATGAAAAGCACTGTTTTCAAAATTTGCTACGAGGAAGATATTTAAATTTAAAAAGAAATAGTCCATTAAAGGATAAACATGTATATCGTATACATGTAGCTTAAGAGGAGATTTCGGATTACTTTTCTGCAGTGCTTTTCTGCAATGTCCAGTTGAAAGATAAAACACCACTCCAGGGAATCGTACAGTCAAATAAGTGTATACATGTACTTGTACAATTGTATCTAAGCATTTTGCAAAGGTTATTTTGATTCCAATACCTGAATAACAAAATGAACTTTTTCTTTAAATTTTAATTCTATGATTCCATTAAGTAAACAGCTAATCCTAATGTGCAAGTAATTTCCAATGTATTTGTATTGGTATGTCCGGGATTTGGGGATTCGAGTACAATAAACAGATTCCATTAGCCCCAGGCCACACTTGGCTGGAAACGCGCGTTTGGCTAACCTTAAACAAGGCTTTTAATTAAAAAAGAATTTTTGCACGAGATATTGATGTGCAAATTATACAATTCTTGAATTTAAATTAAAATTCGATGCTCTGTTTGAGGCTAGCCAAACGCGCGTTTCCAGCCTAATGTGGCCTGGGGCATAAGCAGAGGTTAATTCCATCTCCAGAGTATAGCCATATCATATCAGGTCACATTGACCTTCTGGTTTAACCCCTTCTAATTGATTTAAAAGAATATTTTTATCCAGGAGCCACATTTTCAACCTCATACAACTAAAATTTGCAACGCACTTCCGTCCCCTGATTGGCTGGATTCGATCAGGTGATCGAGGAGATCCAATCAGGGGACGGAAGTGCGTTACCGATTTTGGTTATGTAAGGCTAAAAATATGGCCCCTGTTTCACCATGGTCAATTACTTATTTAACCGTTAAATTCTCTTGCTTTTATAAGACACTGTCTGCTTTAACGAATGTGTCCTTAAGCGAATAAAATATACAGTATAAACTGGTATATGATAAACAATTTAAATATTTTCACTGTCTTTTAACATGCGCAACTTTCTCTATTTTATTCTGTTCTCTTGTTAGTTTGGAGTATTTTGTTTATAGTCTTGTTTTTGGGAATCAAATCACCGTAATAAAGTCAAGAACAATTATGTAAATTGCCAAAGCATATATGCACCGGAATTTTGCTCCAGTGAATTCTGGCCTGCTGAACAAGTCTGACATTGCTTGGAACCTCTTCAGAGAATCTCTTGGCAACTTGAAAAGTTCGCATTAACTCCCACTTTCCAAATCACGTTTTGTGCTTTCTCTTCACGCAAATTGTCGACTCAATTTTCTCCTTTTTTGACCATCCGTGATACGCATGTAATCCTGTGGTGAGATCAGCGATGCTACGTGATTTTTACCTAATTTTCGTCCATGGCAAACATTTCCATGGACGAATTCTTTCGCAGAGTTCACGCTGATGTCGTTTTGCCACTGAAAAGGCACCTGTGGTGTTTTGCTTTCGTTAACTGCTTGGCCAAACAACAACGTTGAATGGTTCGACGGAAATTGATGGACCCCCCCTAGGTCCAATGACGTCATCGATCCACTTTAGCCGCCAATTTGCCCTCGCCTTCCGATTGGTTGTGATGAATTATGAAATGTACTTTTGACTGAAGGTTACATCCGAGAGGTTCAATCGTTAAATACTTAATATCCAAGCACGCAATGTCAGTGTTTCAGAAGTTATTCAACAACTCAAAACTGGAATTTATATTCTGACATCATGTTGAAAACGCCAACAACTTTTCAAAATGCAACCTTGAAAGTAAAGGGAATCGATTTCCTGATCGATTGCTGACTGCTGTAATATGGAGCATACACTATATAAATACATACATGTATTGTTCACGTTACTGAAACCGTTTTTAGTTTATTGCAATGGTTATCATGCATGCAATAAGATAGTATTTTACTCCTGTTTGATAGCATGTAAGTTTTAAAGATGTATACATGTATACATGTACAGTACATTTTAAATGGTAGGCCAAAAGTCAAGCCATCCCACTTTTTTCTTAAATGTTATAATTATGAAAATTACATACATGTATGTGGTTAAATAGGAAGTCGTGTGGGCTCTATCCACTGATGTTATTAGATTTTACCTACATGTACGACAATTATTTCACGGAAATCCAAATTATTACTTTTTAGCAGTAGCACTTAGGACAAAATGTCAAATTAGGAATAGGAAAAAAAGTCTGTTTGTATGAAATCAACTGTTTTCGTATTCATTGGCAATTATTTAAAGTTGTTACAATGGTTTTTTAAGAGCAGAGGGAAACAATGAATTATAACTTTGCTGCAATACAATTATACAATGGTGCACTGCAGTGCAGATTTCGGTTAAATAAACTCCTACATTTTGGTCTGTATTGCGGCGCAGCTACCATATTTCGTTTCTCCATGTTCTTAAAAGCATTGAAACAACTTTAAATAATTGCCAATGAAAACGAAAACAATTAATTTCATACAAACAGACCTTTCTCTTCCATTTCCTAATTTGACATTTAGTTCAAAGTGTTACAGTTTAAAATCCATAAATTTGGGTTCCCATGAAAAAAAAATGTTTTAGGTAAAATCTAATAACATCAGTGGATCGAGCACACATGACTTCTTTTCAACTGCATAAACAAAATTGTTATAACTATAAGATTTAAGAAACAAAATTTGGTGACACTAACTTTGGGTATACCCTGTATACATATATAACTTTAAATTGCATAGATTCTTTCACTGTTTTACCTGAAAAGTTGTATTTTAACTTTTAAGCTTGGATGTCTAAAAGTTGAAATAGTCTGATTCTTGTATACAGATTATGCGTTGTTGTGTCAAGCCTGTAGTATGTATGACTCATTTGGAATTTTCAAGATTCCCTACATCGTCATCTGCATTTATAAAGCATGTCTTTTGTAAGATTCTGCGTTGTAATGTACTCACTTAATTGCCTCAAGTCAAGGTTTCCCATTTTTGTATCCTTCAATATTCTTCTAGTATGGTTTAAAGAAATATGTCTTATTATTCCATTTCTTATTTATTATATTCCTTTTGAATAATATTAGTTTAAGCATGCATTTCTCTGTTCCACATGATGCCAATCCCAATATACAAGTGATGTCACATGTATTTGTGAACAAAACAAGCTTAAAAATGCCTTGGCATGTGCCTGCGGTTTGAATGTTTTCTTAGAAAATATTCAGTTTTTAAATAATGTACGTTTCGTCTCCTTGTACAAATATTTTCGTTGCATGAAGATATACGCTGATGGCACTGGTGCTTTGTTAAGCATACAAACATGCAGCTTCTACCAACCGGTCAGTGTCTGTCTTATTGCTCGGGGTCGTACTGTTCACTTGGCCACTTAAGTTGGATTGGATGTCAGAAGGTTGTTGCCTTACATTTCGTTTAACTCAAAGTCATTCTCTGCCATGCTTCCAAGTGTTGAGACAAATGTCAATTCTTATTTTATTGCCACTTGACGTGAACGATATTATTTCTGGCATTTCCTAGACTTCTTTTGGCGTGGTAATACATGCAAGTTGACATACCGGTGTCTTAAGTTCAAACACTGTATTCTGATGCGTGTCAATATTGTGGTGTCAAGAAAAAATGTCACATTTTCTGTTAAAGGTTGAGTTTGCCTTTAAATTTTTCCTTATAAATTTTATATAATAAAAGTGTTCAGGAATACCTTATACCACGATACAAAAATAAGGTCGCTCGTTCATGCAAAAGGGATTCAAAATGCCCTTGTGAAAAATCTCGTTGTATATGAGATTATGGAGCACCCCTATGTTATCCCAATAGTAAATCATAAATTTTGAAAAGTATGCTATATAGCATATTGAAGTGCAATTTCATAATAGACCTCAAATTAGAACCACAAATATAGACTGATTATCAAGAAAAAAAAATTCTTGAAAATTGGTGTCATATTTTAACTGCAATTTATGAAATAATAAAAATGTAATTTAATAGGTTAAAGATGAGGAAAGATATAATTTGAACTTGTAGGCTTTTTGCAGAATGCTGCTTTGTTATTTTCAGCCAGTAATTTCCATGAAATACAACACGAATTCATTGTGAATTTACTTTTGATTGCATACCCTGTACGTGTACACACTGAATAATAGCTAAATCGAAATGTGCTGCTGCTATAATTGCAATAATTCTCGTATGTATCGTAATAACTATCATTATATGATAAAGTTAACAATGCAATGTCAATGCCATTAACAGCACATTTATAATTAGTATTATTACTACAATTATTATTACAAGTAATAATTGAAATTGTTTTGCATGCATTGCATAATTATAATTAGGAAATTAATTTAGGAAATCGATATTTCATTTTTTTATTTTATATAAAATTCCTGTTTATTTAAAAAATGCTGCTAGACTCATTTATAAAATCGAAAGCATAAATATTTAATAGTCGATCGATATTGTCCAAAAAATAAAAAGTCGGAAAATTACGAACGAATTTAGATTTAATGTCTGCATCATTGCATTTAATATACCAACAAATAAATACCTGTGTGCATTAAATAGACTCTTTAATTTTGTACTTATAGGGTTCATCGCCACGAATCAACCATATTCTATTCATGCATAATAACAAATCTATTTCAATTATGTTAGGCTAGAACACGACAATTCACATGCTTTTTAATTGCTGAATGGGATCATGATTAATGAATGACGTTGTAGGTATTCAATTTTCGGTGTGTATTGCATCTGTAGCTCTACGAGTTTGGCCATAAGTACAGATTTTCTTTAATACCTACAAATACTTTTACTGCACCAATTTCATCCGAAATTTTGACAAATTTCAAGTAATGTCCTCCGGAGACCATGTGGTGATATGTAACATAGGAAACACGTGCTCCTTAATTGCGATTCCTTTTTCCACAGAGAATCCGGTGATAAAGGATCAAATTCGGCGGTGACATTTTCCACCTAGAGGGATTTGTTGGACTTAGATCACTATCGATTTTTGCTCACTATGTACGCAGTGGAAAATGAACCCTAAAAGCGTTTTCATGCTCTCATCATATTCTGTACAAACTTGGGCAAATACAAGCCAGTCGACTATGCTCCTACATGCGTCATTTTCCAAAACATTTGGCTCACACATACGTTTTTTCCCCTTCCTATCTTATCACGGTTCATTTGTATGACAGGTATGAAAATCTGTATGCATAACTTGTTGGTTTATAGGGTGAAATGGCATAGATGACGTTGCTTGAGCGCCTTTGACGTCATGCGGTTAAATAACCCACACAGGCAGCTTTATTTTACTAGAATTACTCTACGAATGCTTAGAATGCGAATAAATGATGATTGCCACTTAATTCAAACATGCGGAAACCGAACTGCATGATTTATGTCGTATCTATTTCATGAAACATTATCAATTTGTCTATGGTTTTGTTGCAATTGCAAAATTTTGGCATAAATTAAAGTTAAAATAAATTATTTTTAATGTATGGTTCTTGATAATCAAGAACTAAACATGAGGGTTTTTTTCATTATTATCTTGACCACTATTTACATTTAAGTGCACCAGTTTATGGCTCCCTTGAATTATTAGCAGCTTTACTAGGAGTAGTGAAGAAAGTAGTTGTCCTATATTTACCATTATAGTTATCAGTGGCCTACTATCTATTGATAAATTTTCTTGTTCAAGATGCTTCCGCATTATAATTAATTTATCTTCAGATAGGATATATTAAGGTCGTAAAATTGCTATAGTTAAGTAAATAGCGGTGAAAATATATTTATATTTTTATACAATATATTCAGTAGGTATATATATATGAAACCTTATATGCGATGGCCCACCCATCGCATGAACATCGTGGAGCATGACATAGCATGAGCATAGGCATGGCCTTTCGATTGGGCAATCGGAAATTCCCGCCATCGAGAAACCAGTCGAAACGCTGCATTTGCAGCACATGCCATGCTCCAGGCTATGCCATGCTCCACGCTGTTCTTACCCTTATGGTAAAAAGAGTGAAACATGGGATAACAAGCATAGGAATGAATTCCTGAAATCAGTGTTTTGTTCCAATTTGTTGTTCGTTCATATTGCCTTAGGGTAATAACAGCGTGGAGCATGGCATGGCATAGCATGAGCATAGTCATTAATCGGAAATTCCCGCCATCGAAAAACCAGTCGAAAGGCTGCATTTGCAGATCATGCCATGCTCCACGTTGTTCTTACCCCTATGGGAGAACATGGGAGAACAAGCCTAGAAATGAATTCCTGAAATCAGCATTTCGATTGGATTCCCAATGGTGGAAATTTCAGATTTCCCACACTGATTTCAGGAATTCATTCCTATGCTTTTCTTACCCTTAAAGTTGGCAAACACTGCTAGACACTTGCTGTTATGGAAAGCTTGTCTACAGGGAAGTTAATTTTTATATCTGCTTTCAATTCCAGTTTTGATGTCGAAAATGGGACATCACCCGGTCGGAGTCCATTGGACGGCCAGAGCCCTGGGCTGGTCCTGCAAAATATGCCCCAAAGAAGGGAGTCGTTTCTTTACCGATCTGACAGCGAATTCGAGATGTCACCCAAATCGATGTCAAGGAATTCCTCCATTGCCAGTGAGGGGTGAGTTACGCCTGCTTTTTTTTCACCAGTATTTTTTTGCACGATGTACAGTAGTTTGTCCTATCGACTAACGTCCTCCTCATCCACCTCCTACTCTGCTAAAAGTTTCCGTCCACTTTCTTCTCTTAAACTAAAGCCTTCTTGCTTTTTATTGTTCTTCTCTCACTTCTCTCTTGGGTTTGTATTTGGGGTGGTTGGGAGCTAACATTAGTGTGCCTTAGGTGTAACCGCGCTCTAACCCATTTTAGGATCGTGTGGTTAATTTGAGATAGATCGGCGCTGATTTTTCCCCCCTAGTTTCTCTTTTGGGAAATACTTAACTAGCAGTTTTACTGTAATATCTATTCCCGCCACGTACTCGCATTAATTGAAGATGCGAGGATTCTTGGAACCTTGAGAAGCAGTGCCATCTTTTGGGCGTTTTTGTAAACTGTAGTCTCAGGGTGTCCAGACGTCTGGAAAATCTGGAAATCTAATCGGAGTTTTAGGTTGGAAATTAGTGTTGAGAATCAAATAATATTGGAATTTTCGATTTCCAGTACCGGTACACTGCAAATTAAAACATCTTAAAAACTGTCCACTAAATAAGACGTTATGATGCATCTTAAGAAATTTAACTTCA
>JAQGCC010003896.1:0-14237 GCA_034698905.1 Xestoiulus laeticollis
CCATAATAATGGGAAAAGTCCAATAATACAGCGTTCTATGGGATCCCATTATATGGGAATTTTCACTTGGGATGGCCCTATAACTTCTTCCGCTAGGGTAATTTCCGTTCTTTTTTCGTCAAGACTTCGGCTTGGCAGCACTGCCACTTTCTCCCTATCTCTCTCTAGCATACTGGCACGCTGCTTCTTGGAGCACTTTAAGCCAGGGCCGGCTATTTTCGAAATCGGCTTCTGCCTATTAACAATCCGCCTCAGAATGGATTAAGCTTGAGTGTAAGCCGGTATTCGCTGCCTCACTTAGTATAGGGGGTGGGGGCATCTTGAAAAAATCTATAACCCAGAAATTATATCTCGATTAAAGCACCTACGGTTATTATCCTTCTTACATGCCAAGTGCATTAAAACATAAGTAAATTAATAATCGTCTATCGATTGAAATGCGCATAATATGGACTTAAGAAGAAAATCCAATAAAAATTTGCGAAAGACGAGCGCCAGCAGTCTTTGGGATTTAAGAAAACGGAAATTGAAATGCCTGCCAAGCAAAACGTCGAAATGCGCACCGGCAAAGAGAATATTTGAACTTTTCAATCTTAATCTGACACCAGCCATAAATGAATAATGAGCATGTTGCCTGGGAAGGAAATGGGGATTGCTTCTCCCTTTGCAGGAGGCGCTCTTATGAACAGCTTTTAAGCTCGATAGAATACAGAGGGCGCCGTGATACGAAACGAAAAATGACTGAAGTTATGAGAACATGTTTGAGACACGAAGATGCTAGGTGATCTTTCAAGAAATGTGTGTCAAAGAGCCAGATTCGCACGCACAAGCGACTTAGCTGGTATCTCAGGAACCGGAAGTTTGCGAGTGTTCTTCTCCAACATTACTTGCACAACCTAGGTCATCATGGGTGTCAAATTAATCGTCTTGATTAGAAGAATGCAGCAACACATGTAAAAATTTTGAACTCTAACAAGATTATTGTAAATGACCCCAAAAAGCAAAATATTCATTTAAAGCAGAGTTGCTGCAAAAACATGTTAAGGGAAAAGAGGAATAATATTTATGGGTTGAAGTTGTCCTAATGAACAATACAGGACAGTGTTCTTAAGTCCACGGATATTATGTCAAACTAACTGTCACTAGGTGCAGATTGCGGATATGCTTGACAAAATCCATCCCTTTACTCCGGAAGTGCTGGAGTGCTTGAAAACTTTAATGGCAATGCAAATGTCTAGAAAGTTATAGGCCTACATACAGGTATAGAGAAAAGGATGGAAAACCAACAGGAGGGGTTGGTAAATCCCCTCAAATGCATTTCCTCAAAATGACACCGCATTAAATGGAAGCGAGTCGTAACTCTGATGAAATAACATGAATAATTTATGCAGATTTCAGCGGGGCACGCAATGCAGCGCACACGCAGCAAGCAAATGCTATGCCACGGATTAGAGATCCATAGTCAATATGAAAACTATAATGGATTGCTGAAACTGACGCCTTTTAGGAAATTGGGCAAACTCTCGTCCGAGTGGAGATGATGCTGTTGGGATTTGCAAAACTCAGTTGAATCATTTACTGAATCGCTGGGATTCTTCATTTACTGATAATATCATTTACGCTAATAAGCATTACATTCCTTTTCCAATGCTGCATTGGCACACGATGTCTAAACATTGCTGTTCTCAGGTGAATCATTTGCAGATTTTCCATTGAACATATAAAGTCTGAGCTCTACAGGACTCATCCTGTCTAGCAGTCCAAATATGTAGCGTGGTGGGGAAGATAATTAAGGGATGTGGGGGATTTTTGTTATAAAAGTTTGGTTAGTATGCAGAGATTTTAAACTCACTCCCTTGTTAGGTGGGGAAGCCTTAAAGCCCCCTACACATTGGACGTAAATCACTTGCGCTGAGCTCAAAATGCGCCTGATATCTTATTATTATAATATGACGTTCCCGCACGCGCATGTTGAGTGCGCCAGCTGTAGGCCGAGCGGCAAAATCGGCATCTTGTATTGATGCGCTCATGCCCGCGCATTCCAAATCCCCAAAACATGGAACAACGAACCAAAATAGGATGTAAAATCTGCTAAAAACAGATGTAAATAAGCGAAGGCAAGACAATTTTGTTAGATTTTCAAAGATTATACGTAGTATAGAACTATTTTATTGAAAATTATACGTTTCATTAGGCCTACGTCAATTAGTAACGTCAGGCGCATTTTGAGCGCAGCACAAGTGATTTACGTCCAGTGTGTAGGGGTCTGAAGTATAAGCCGTTAATCTCTGTCGACCGATGAAGAAGCCGATTAAGGGGCAGATTCTAAATTGAACGTCTATTTTCTGATAACATCAGCTATACACTAGCTATATGAGATACAAGATCCTAAGTAATGACTATACCTTTCTGTCCAACTTCTCTATTGGCAGATGATGTCCAAACCCTGCCATTTCTGAGTCTCCCTTTCCACCTTCTGTTATTCCCCACCCCTTGCTCATCCCATTAGTCTCGACTGGAAGCAAAGCAAATTTTATTCTAATCCATGACCACAAAGTCCACCATGCAGTTGCCTCTCCAGCCTGACAACCCCCCGTTCCCAGATGCGACGGTTGCCTCGACGGCGCTCCATGACCACTCTTGAGGCTTTGCTGCGCTTAAGCGCCTAAGTGGAAAGGAAGGACGGCGATTTTTCTATTAATGGCAAGATCAAATTAGATGAAACAATATCAGTGTTGATTCGGAGGAAACTAGTCAACAACCAATCGGCTGGATCCATCCAGTGCTCACCGATTATCCAATAACAAGGAGAGAGAGCAAGATGAACATCAGACGGCAAAAACAATGCAGCAAACGGCTTAGGTATATACACGAGAGACGTGCTTGCCAAGCTGATGCCAGATAATCGAGGGCAAATCACCAAGTCTTGACATATCGGACTTGAGTCATCATCCTTGGATCAACAGGGCTCCCAAGTAAAAAAAATGTCAAGTGTATGGTCTCATAGAAAAAATGCTTGATAATTATGAGACATGCTAATGGAACTAGTGAGACTAATGAAACATGAAACAGGCTATTATGGAACTATAGCGAGGCTAATAAGACTAGCAATGGTTCTAATCCTTTAATTCCCTTACATATCAAAGGGATTTCTATGGGACTCTTTAAGGCGTGACACCCTTTAATAATAACATTTCATGCAACCATTCATCTTGAGAACCGACTCTAAAGGGCTATCCATAAATGACGTCACGCGATTTTGGTAGATTTTAAACTTCATCCTCCATGTCACACTTACATGTATATAGGCACAAAAAGTCAGACCCCCCCTTCAAATATGACGTCACAAACCTCTGATATTGCAGGAGAAAACATGTATTAAAAAGGAGACAATGGTAAACTGAAATTTCCAATAATATTTTGATCAAACTTGTTATTTAAAGTATAGCGCATTTTGATTTCTTGATGTGACGTCACATTTTTTAACCTCATCCACCTCGTCACACATCATCACACATGTGTGACTCTCCTCCCCCCCCCTAGTGCGTGACGTCATTTATGGACGGTCTCTAAAACGAAATTTGCTCATTCACATTTCTAAGTTAAAATTGGGATAAAAATGAACATTGGTACGTATAACTTATACGAGTTGAATTCTGTATGTTTACCAGATTTATTTGTTTTAAAAAATTCTCAGAATGGTGTACAGTTAGTCATACAAACTGCTACTGTAATATTGCCAAATTCACCAAGAAACTGGGATAAAACTACACCCTAAAAACCTGAATTTTTCACAATAATGCAAGCTGAATTTAAGATTCAAGAAGCCTGCAGGGCCCAGAAAATTTAAACACGGCATAAAATTACTTAAAAAGCGTCTTTGTTCAGTATTCTCGAGCTCAAATGCATTCACAAAGACCTTAAGAAACACCTCAAAATTGCCTGAAAACTTGCCTCGAAAATAATTTTCGAAATTACCTGAAGTAAATCCCAGCCCCTGGATGCTTTTAACCTCGATGAGAGAAAAAGGCTGAAAAGCAGCACTATCTTTGCTCATGCTTAAATGAGCCAGGTTGGAACCCCCAACAGTCTCCCCCATCAACGCAAGAAAAAGACGAAGTGCACGGATACAAAAAAAGAAAAGAAAAAAAAGGGAAAAATCCATACTTGGTTGAAAAAAAAAAACTGAAAAGTAGAAGAAAGCGAAAGTAAGAGAAATTGTATATCATTGCTGAAGCGTGCCGGAACGGCGCTCCTACTTAAGGCCATTAAAAATGCAAACGTCGCGATCATTCTCTGGGGTGCACTTAAGAGCCCCCATCTTAATTGTCAGGGCGGGGGATCTGTCCCCCACCAGAGACGCCACTGCGCATGCCTGCCGACGAAACGATTAATCGATTGATTAACCGGTATACACAAATGAACAGGGAAATGACATTGACCTGTATTTCAAAGGCCGATATTAGTACATGTGTTGACAATTTGTGGGCAGTATACTAACTGTATATAGTCACGGATTGGATGCAACCCAAGTTAATAACAATTTTCAAATTGAATGAAATCTATTCTAAATGATATGATTTTCAAATTGAATCCAGCATTGTTGGCCTACTCTATGTAAATAGCGTACCTCTATATAGCGCACCACCTGTAAGTAGCGATCCCTCACAGTCGGTATACAGATTAATTTTACAGAATCAGCTGAACCGAAGTAGCGCACCGTATGGTTCGTTCCCAATGCGGTGCGCTATTCACAGGTTTCGCTGTATTCATTTCAAATGATATAATATACGAGCCGTAGCTACATCTACAGTAGAACCTGTGTAAAATAATTGTTTTGATAAGTTCATCTGTAAACATGCTACAGTGTTTACAGCTACAAAATAGGGAATTTCCCCTTATGAAACTTTCGTGAGCCACTAGCCATTAGTCGACACTCCCATGTTTCATATTTTTTGCAGTTATATTGCTGATATTCAATTAAAAAATCATTGGGACCAATATGAATTATTAATAATAATATCACTTCATGAAGATGTTTTTATTTTATACATAGGTCCCAAGTCGGCACCGGCACATTTTATTATTTTAGAAAGGATATTATTTTACACAGGATTATTTTAGACAGGTTCTACATATAAAACGTTAGGTTAAAATTCAACCCAATATTGAGGGCGATATGGACATACCAACATTGGGTTGAATTTAAGTGTAACAACCAAATGTAGTGTGAAATCTACCCAACATTTGCTTATTACACTTAAGTTCAACCCAATGTTGGTATGTCCATATAGCACTCAGTATTGGGTTGAATTTTAACCCAACGTTTTTAGTGTGTAGTGTGTAAATGTGCATGCATAGGTGGTCACTTTACCAGGTTTTAATGTACTTTAACACCTCCATCTTCAACTGTTGTGTATCCGTACAAATCTACAAAGGCGAGCTACTTTTCCACCAACAGCATTTAAGTTTCACACTTAAAAAGTCGTTTCCAAAAACAAAGTTGTATTCTCAGAACATTGCATCGTCCCCTTTCCACCTCCTCTGGCGACTGTCCCCAAGTGACCCCACAGACCATGCCGCAGCGCAATTTGCCAAAGTCAGCGCTCCGGCCAAGCAATAGTAGTAGTAGTATAGTAGCAGCAGTGCAAATTTCGCATTAGCTCAGCGAGGCTGAAAGCTTCTTGGGATATTTCACGGGGTCCCGAAATGTGCCATTTGGGTGGGCTAGATGTGGGGGAGGAGAGTTGTTAGTCTCCCCACCGAAAACACCTTGATTATGTGGATGGCCATTGCGGCGGCAACACGGGCTGGCGACAGCTGGCACAGCGCAATTTCGAGGTTGGCCGAAGCAACGTGGACACAGAGTGGACATTACCGGACATTGGCGATATTGCGCAAAAATCTCCCCCAATTGGCAAAACACACGGATCATAAAGCAGATTTTCTTCCATGCTGGCGTGGGGTTAATGCGGCGCTCTCCAGCACTGGGCATGCCGGTCAATGGTGGAGCGCCCATAGCGCGAGGTGCCCAAAATGGCGCAATTCGCAATCTGCAGAGGGCCGGAAATGCCAAAGGTGGCTCTGAGGAAAAAAAAAAAAAACATTACAGGAAACTGGCGAGCTTTACTGTCCTGCACGCTCAATTTCCGGAGACAAAATGGCGGCCCCGGACTCGTAAAGCGACGGGGTATAGGAACAGTCAAGTGTTCACAAACTGCGGCCATAAACCTATAGAACGGGCACGTCAGTGTCAATAGGGTCCAAACGCCGCCCATTGGATTAGCATGGCCATAAAGCAGAGAACGGCGATTCCTACTGCAAAAGCTGTAAAACCTGCATGGACTATTGAATTAACACGCAATAGTGCTAAAAAGGCTTGCAAGAAGTTTAGCATGACGTCTTCAACCACGATCATCATGTCCAAGAAGTTGGATACACCCTAAAAACGTTGGTTTAAAATTCAACCCAATATTGAGTGCTATATGGACATATACCAACATTGGATTGAATTTATAAGGGCCGGTTGCACCAACTGAGGTGAAAATCTAAGGTTTATACTAGCCTCGGGTTAAAATATAACTCCTGGTTAACCTCCAGGTTAGCTGAATGTGTTGCACCAATTAACCCTTGATAAAATAACACATGGGTTATGGAACCCAAGTTTAGCCATGCATAAAAAATGGCCTCCATCTAATTCTAGAATATTAACCTGAGGTTAACCTGCCAACTGGCTGGGTTAATGCAAAGGTGGGTTAACCTAGTGTTACACAGCAGGTTAACCCAAAGTTATTCTTAACCTCTGTTGGTGCAACCGGCTCTTAGTGTAACAACCAAATGTTGGGTTAAATGTATACCCAATGTTGGGGTGCCTTAGGAATATTAACACAGGTTTTGGTTAAAATATGCCCAGAATTGGGTAAATGTGAGGCTGGTGTTATTTATAATCAACTCATATAATTGGGTAACTTTATTATAAATAACACCAGCCTCACATTTACCCAATTCTGGGCATATTTTAACCAAAACCTGTGTTAATAACTGTGACCTAACGTTGGGTAAATTTAACCCAACATTTGGTTGTTTTTCTTAAATTCAACCCAATGTTAGCCCAATGTTGGTATGTCCATATATAGCACTCAATATTAGGTTGAATTTTAATCCTATGTTTTAGTGTTTATAAAAGAGATTGGAGACTGTCGGTTATGTTGGATTAACACGCTGCGAACAGGAGGTAGGTAACGCTGTTTAACATGTTAACTAAGGAATATTGTCTTCAATCAAGATTATGTTGTCCAACCAGCAGTTTGCAAACGGGATTCGAGTGTGTCCATATAGGATTAACATAGATGCCAAATAAACAACGCAAATGGACTCGAAATAGCCACGTGGATTAACATTAAGCAACAGAAAGATAGTGGACAAGGAATAGTTGACATCTTGAAAATGGAGACTGTCTTTACTCATTGTCCAACATGCTGAGGAGAAATGAGATCCAAGACTGTCCATTGGAATAACTACGGCTAATAGATTGAAAGAGGATTCCAAATCCTTCATTGGATTAGTCAGAAAGCTGTAAGTAGGGTTGACACGTTGGAAGAGATTGTCTTCAACAGCATGCATAAGTCCAAGAGGCTGTGGGATTCAAGATTGTCCATTACAAGAGTAACATGCAAGTCAAATGAAGATTGGAAGAAAGTGGTTGAAATGTCATGGACTTAGTTGTTTTAAGTCAAAATTATGTCTTAACAAAATTCGACACAAACAACCAGCCTTAAATTCAATGACCTCAGGATCTCCATCCTCTCTGGAGACATTGGCTAAAGCGCCGTCTGACCGAGAATTGGGTAAAATCGAACTTAATGGTCGACGGATATTGCTAGATCCATGGTGGCATTTGTTTCACAGGCAGCTGCTATATACAACTCTAAATGCTTTCATGGAGTCCAATCCATCATTCCCAGGGCACAAAGCGGGCAGCCAAGAAGCCAGCTAAGCGAAAATAAGAATCCATTGCATTCATGTCTTGGAAATGGCATAGACACGATCTATACTGCAACACAAGCAATATAATCCCAGCTCCAATTTACCCACCAATCCATTTTTTGTATTGAAGAGCCTATATCCAGGACATTTGGTAATAGTTCATGAGCAGAGTTCAGATGCCCATGCTTCAGAGGTGTCTATGAACAGGATATCGACTAAACGTGGAGGAATGTAGGCTAGTATAGAAGACCAAAAAAACACATCTCAGTAATAGCTGGTCCACATGGTTAAGCTACAAAGTCGTCAACGACCGCAAGGATCTCTAGGGTGTTCGGGGACATCGGCCAATGTGCCACCAGGTCAAGAATTGGTTATAACGAGCTTAATGGCGGACTGATATTGCCCTATTCGTGGTGGCGTTTGTTTCACGGGCAGCTGCTGCAACTCCAAATGCCTTCTTGCAGCCCAATCCATCATTCCAGGGTTGGAAGTCAGCAAGGCGGAATGGAGAATCTGCAGCATCTTGGTCTCGCAAAGGGTATAGAGAAGGAATGCGACACTACCATACATTTATGAAAGTGTTCGAGCAATTTGGCCAACAATTCATTTTTTTTTTCTTCTGGAGCCACAAAAAAATAAGCACTTCTGCAGGCCACACAAAAAAAGAGTCCAACAGAAGCCATGGGCACCATGCGAGTGAAGAAGACAATTGCAGTGCTGGCTCCAATTTACAAGGATTCAAATTTCCAAACAGAAAAACGCATCGTTGTTGACCACTCACCCCTTTAAGACCTTCTTCCACACTGCCGTAGAAGCAGTGAAAACTGTAGCAAATTTGTGCCACATCATCGGTGAACAGGATCAGACGTCTTCGGTCGACTTCTCGAATTGCCGGTAATCACACATTTTGGAGAAGATTATATATTTGGTGGCACAAAGCCGAGCGTTTCAGAGAACGCCACGGAATGACAAGTGAAAAAGGGAGCTTCTGCAAAGGCTTATCGTCTTTTGCTTTTTTTCTAGAATGTGAAAAGATTTTTTTTAAAAGGTTTCGTTCTAATGTCAGGCCATAGATTTTCATTGAAATCCACCCACGTCGTCACATGTATAGGTTGCCACTGGATGTATTTCTTCCAGCATTTTTAAAAGGTTTGAGCGCCATAAGATGCTCTTGACTTAGGCCTATGCCTGGTCCACACCTAGGCAACATTTCCATGAAACTTTATTATGTTTCATGAAATGTTTCAATGATGTTGCATTGGTTTGGACATCTTAATATTTCACAAACATGCTGCACCAGCCAGGTAGGTATCGAAACATTTCATGCGCAACATTTTTGTCATGAAATGTTTCGAGTTTCAAGTTTCATTGATGTGGACTAGGCATTAGAGGGCCTGCCTGAGCTTGAATGTTGCTGTTTTTTAATGTTCCAAATTGAACACACATGCAAACGCATATGTTACAAATTGAACACATGCAAACGCATATGTTCCAAATTGAACACATGCAAACGCATATGTTACAAATTGAACACATGCAAACGCATATGTTCCAAATTGAACACATTCAAACACATATGTTCCAAATTGAACACACGTGCAACTGCATATTGAACACATTCAAAAGAATATATTCAAAATTGTGCACACATGCAATCGCATATGTTCCAAATCGAACACTCACAAATGCATATGTTCTAAATCGAACACACATGCAAACGCATATGTTCCAAATCGAACACATATGCAAACGCATATGTTCCAAATCGAACACACATGCAAACGCATATGTTCCAAATCGAACACACACAAATGTATATGTTCCAAATTGAACATATATGCAAACGCATATGTTCCAAATTGAACACATTCAAACGCATATGTTCCAAATTGAACACATTCAAACGAATATATTCCAAATTGAGCACACATGCAATCGCATATGTTCCAAATCGAACACACAAATGCATTTGTTCCAAATTGAACACACATGCAAACGCAAATGTTTCAAATCGAACACATGCAAACGCATATGTTCCAAATCGAACACACATGCAATCGCATATGTTCCAAATTGAACACACATGCAAACGCATATGTTCCAAATTAAACGCATGCAAACACGCTGTTAAACATTACGATGTGTTTGGGAAAAAGGCCAAAAGGGGTTCAAGAAGGGCTGGTCACGTGACAGGTTGGGTAAACAAAGCGTCGGAAGCCAGTATCGGCCACATCTTGTAACTTCCTAACAAGCGCGAATCCGCTTGTTTACACGTTAGGGAATCTCCCTCGCCTCCCGCCGCAGCGTCATCCAATGGGAGGGCAAACATAACGAGGGGTCAAGCAGCCAGTGATTGATCGTGTATGCAAATTGCCGGCGCATGCAAATGCGAGGAGCACCATACGGTGACTTATTTGCTTCGGTTATCACCGCCGAACAGTTGGCGGAGCCGCCAGGGGTCGAGGGGAGGGGGCGGACAGGACAAGATTAGAAAGGAAGGGGGCGCCACTGCGGCGGGCCTTACAATGGGGCCGTTCAGAAGCCAATTGGAAGATGGTTATCACATTGACCACTGCTCAAATTAAACAGTGTCGCCGGTGTATGACAGGGTGCCCACCAAGATGGTGAGCATGTGGTGATGTGGTGATATGGTGGCATGTGGCACATTGTGCAAAGCGATTCTATTAGTTTGCATGTACTCGCCTCTTGCAACAGCGGCAATGTCACCATTACACCACATGCTCACCATTTTGGTGGGCACCCTCATCTAGATACGAGTATTTTGTTCAGAAGTCACATTGTAAAGGCGCTTCATTGAAACGCCTCCAGAAACTTTCACTTTTATTTCCGGTTTAAAAATTCCGTTTTTTATCATCTTAATTTGGTGTGGAAACGTATTTTATCCACTTGGAGCACATGTTTTATCTAATTTAAAGTGTGTGAACTACATGCATACAGCATAACCCGTAAACAGCGTCCCTCTATATAGCGTACTACCTCACAGTTGGTACGGATAAATTTTACGGAGTCAGCTGAACCTGCAAATAGCACTCTCTCCTAGTAGCACACCTTAGGGTTCGGTCCCAATGGTGTGCGCTATTCATATTTTTCGTTGTAGTCAAATGAGATACAGACCCATGCATATCTTACAACTTTTTATGAAGTACAGTAAAACCTGGTAAAGTGACCGCTTGTGTATGGTGACCACTTTTCATAAATTGGTTTTAGTGCATAGATGTATATATGTTTACCTTCATAAAAATTCGTTGTATGCATGGTGACCACCTGTAAACAGCGACCGAATTCGGCCATTTTTAAGTGGTCACTTTTAGGAGGTTTTAATGTACAATCGCAAAGCATAAAATAAGTGATGTCGCTTTCCATGCATTCACCCGGAGTCAAAATAATGACGTCATCAGGCGAGCCATTTATTTGCCCTGTCGTTCACACTGACCAGACAGTGTCGCGTCACCTCCCCAACACCTGTTGCAGCAGCAAAAGCAGCAGTAGATATGAGACAGGCCTATAATTAGAAGAAATTGACGGTGGGTCAACCGGGGTCACGGCTGCCTGCTACAATCAACCATTGTCAAGGCCCCACGAAACAATTTCCCCAATAGAAAAAAAAAAAAAAAACTGCAGCGATTCATCACTGCCAATGACAAATCCACCGCACCTGCTTTCGTTTCAGATTTACCTCCCCCCTTCATCCAAAAAGGGGACAACCATAAAAAACGCCTTAACGAGAAGTAACAAATGAGCCGTTACGAAACGGAAAGACCATGGGTGAAAACGCAAGGAAATGTAGGAAGAGTGCTGCCTGTGGCGATGTAAATTGTCGTTTGTTGAAATGTTTACATTCAGCATTCTGGGGGTTCCATCAAGCTGTTTTCTACTTCCCAATCCCCCAAACTCAAAAAAAAATTCTGCAAAAACAATGAAAATTAGAAAGAAACTTTCTCGAATAGGTTGCTAAACATAACAGTTTGGAATGCTATATCCATAAATCTGGCGTTACAAATGTTAGAGATAAAACCGCCAGCTTCTATATAGGGAGCTCAGATACTATAGAAACAGATCACTAATTTTACACATGTACATGTATGTATACTGTGCAATTTAATATATTCCCTTGTCAAAATCTTAAGAGTACTTAGTATACTTTTCTGAATACTAAGTATACTATAAGTTGTTCAAAAAAAGTGCACTTGGTATACTGAAATCAGGTATACTTTCACTAGTATACTTTACTGTAAAGTGTACTTAGAAGTTTACGAAAGTATACTATAAAGTCTATTAAGTTGTTAAAAAAAAGTGCACTTGGTATACTAACTGAAAACCAAGTATACTTTTCCTATTATACTTTACTGTAAAGTGTAGTTATAAGTGTAAAATGTAGTTAGAAGTAGTATGCGAAAGTATACTATAAAGCTTACTAAGTTGTTCAAAAAAGTGCACTTATAGTATACTTTACTGAGTATATACATGTACTTTCATTTTGACTAGTTACCACCATGTCCTTGGTATAAGTTCGAATGACAGTCTTAAAAATTGCAAACTATGGTAAATTGTGTACAATTTAATACTAAATTACTGTAAACCTAAAAATTACATGTACAGTGTCCTTGCACATGTACATGTACATTCAAAACGTGTACCAATCAACACCATTTATGAAAGAAATGCAGAGCCCTAACAAGTGTTCACATTAATTTGTCCCTCCCATACACTGCCTCCACCCTGTATTACACTTTCGACCCAATGCACCCAAAGTACCCTTTTCTTCCCCACCTTCGATCCCTCTTCTAAAGCGAGGGCCCTAGCTTATTTACGATTTGCTGATATACAATATAAGCCTTTCATTATGATTTCGCCGGCAGCAAATCCGCAAATTAAATTTTTGATCAATGGGTGCACCACGCTCGATCAATGGCGAAATGAAAAGGTTATTAAATTGACAATGGTGCCATAATTAGACAATGAAGTTGGAAATCGATACCCGCGGTGCGACAATCGAATTAGAATTTCACGAAATTTCCAGGCCCGAAATTGTATGCAAGGCTCGGTTTACACCTATTTTGCAAATGACTTTATTATTTAAGGAACAGAACCTGGCACGACTGCAGCAGCTATGGCACGATGACGTCACCGAAGCTCACGTTACGGAAGTGACATCACACGTGACTTCAAACAAAAAATTCGAGGGCCTTCAGAGGCGAGAAATTTGAGGCACAGGAGATAGATATTGTACATTTTCATAAGTTTAAGCCATACTGTATAAATGTCAAGGGAGAAAGAGGTGGTGACGCAGTGCAAAGAATGGGAAATAATAGATGGAGGAAGTGGGAAGAAAACCAAGAATGGGAGATGAGGGGGAGCAATAAAAGGATTGGGAAAGGAGAAGGGAAGGAAGGAGAGAAGGGTAATGCTAAAGGCGGAATGATGAAAGGGAAAGATTGGGAGCAAATTAGAAAACCAAACACTGCATGGTTTGTTTGTTTTGTGATTTTTAACACTGCAACACTGGGGGATGAGCCTTCATCACTCACCTGGGTGATGCAGGAAATTTGAATGGGACCCTTGTTTAAACTATTCGGAAAGAGTGAGTCTCTTAGGGGATATCACCCATAAAAAATTTCCAAGGACAAACACTACATGAGTGGGGGATTGCAAATTGTGTTTGGGAGATAAAGTAACACTTTTGGTTCAAGGATTAACCCTATGTTGTTATGGTCACTCGCTGGCTGTAGATTGGAGAAAAGGATTCATCGTCAAGAAGAAGGAAGGAATGGAAGAAAAAAAGAAGTGGGAGGAGGTGATGGAAGAATAAGGGTAAAAAAGATGAAGGAGGAAGATGATGATGAAGAGGATTGGGAGATAAAAGGAAAACCATGATAAGAGACTGTGGCAAGTACTAGGTTGAAAGGGGATTCCACAGTAGATCCCAAAGAGAATAACTGATAGAAACATCTAATAATAATAACAATAATAGTAATAATAATAGTAATAATGATGATGACGATGATAACAAAGAGCAGAAGGAGGTTTAGTGGTGACAATTTGGCAAATTGACCATATGCAACTCGAAATACAGTAAGGGATGCTTGGTTATTTGATTGTTGATTGGTGGATACATACGCCAACCATGTAAGTCAAGAAAACGTGGCCCTACTACACTGCAAATAATGATGTCTTAATTTAAGACATCTAGATGTCTATATATCAGGCACCTGTCTATATTCATGTCTGAA
>JAQGCC010003897.1:0-14237 GCA_034698905.1 Xestoiulus laeticollis
TCCTAAACTTTATTTTAAAAAAATAGTTGTAATTTGAAAATGTCCAACATTATTTACATGTTTTGTACATGTAGATAAAGCACGATATTTAATCTTCCCCTGAAAGCAAGTTTCCCACCATGCATTTGTGTATGCAAAGATAGCCACCCTACAGGGGGCAATGTGAATTGCATTTCCATAAAAATCCAGTGTTTTCCAGGAAATAATTCTTCCAAAACATGATTTCCGTGAAGTTTAATTTTAAATTGTATAACAAACATTATTTATATGTTTTTACATGTGCTGTGCATCCAGATAAGCACCTTCTTTATTCTGTCCCTGAAAGCAAGTTTCCCACCAATGCATTTGTGTACGCAGTGATTGCCAAATTACAAGGGGCAATGTGAATTTCATTTCCATGAAAATCCAATGTTTTTCCAGGTAATAAATTTTTCCAAGACATGATTTCTTGCAAAGTTTACAAGATGTTGTATAGCATACATTAATCACTCGATGTTTAGTACATATACAATTTTAAATGCATACATAGGCATGCTATTTAATCAGCCCTTGAAAGCACGTTTCCCACCCCTGCTTAGATGTGTGCATTGATTGCCATTCTACAGGCGCAATTTAAAATTTCATTACCCTGTAGATTCAATGATTTTTCAGTGTTAAATTTAACTAAACACACCTTTAATACATATTTATGACGATATTTAGACATATTTAAGTCGTATTTATCCGTGTTTGTCACTCCGTGATATTACGCATGCATCGCGGTGGCGCCTTTTGGTTCGTCGCAAATAAATCGGCAAATTGAGCGCATAAAACTAAAAAAAGATGACATGTGGGGTCCGGATTGAATCCTTTAAGACAAAACGATAGAAATAAAATGGTGTTCCTTAAGTTCCTCGGTCCGATGGATTTCCCTTTTAGCCATTTAGCTATAGCGGTGGAAAAAAAAAACAAGCAGGAGCAGACCCTTAATGTTTAGGAGGCACTTAAAAGTTGATGAAGGCAATTTCTGACCAGTGTCCATCCGAAGATGGTGGACATTAAAGGAGCTCTATTGGCCAACATTTGTGCGCGGAGTTAATGAAATAAAGGAAAACGGTAGTTCGGGTGTTGACACTATAACCGTGCTCTACAAATCGTTGCCAAAGACAGCACAAATAGACATTTGCTACATCTTAAGACCAATCGACATCGATTTTGTTACATTTCAAACAACCACACTTTCAATCTGGACATGAAATCAAGCAGATGGCATTTCAAATCTGTTCAAATTTACAGTTTTCTAAGATGCAGAGAGATGAAATGGATATTAAGATTATCATCTTGTGTTTCAGGGAGTTTGAGATTACCAAATCTTTAATATTGATTATGATAAGATGTTTAAAAACTTATAATCTGCAATAGTACCTTCAGCTTATTTTAATATATGTCAGGAAGCTTACAACTTAACATTTTTGGTACTTGATTTTCTATCGGGTTTAATAAAAAAATGTTATCCTTAAAAAAATAGTCTTTGAATATCAGTGAAAAATCCAATTTCTTTGAAAAATTCAATGGATGAAAAGCTTGTGTTCAGGAGGTCAAACTATAAATTTCCTTGAAAATCAGTGAATTTTAAGACAGGGAAATGCAATACACTGCTCCTGTACAGAGGCAATCAATGCATACATTTAAGTGAGGTGGGAAAACGTGCATCAAGGGGCAAAATAAATTTTTTATGCATATCAACATGTCCAGCACTTGTAATAAACATCAAGTAACTGATGAATGTTTATACAATATACATTAAAGTTTACGGGAAAAAAAACATGTGTTGGAAAAACTAGATATTTGCTATGAAAAACTGTGATTTTTTTGAGTAATGAAAAACATATTGCCCCTGTAGCGTGGCAATCAATGCATATAGACAAGATAATAGTGGAAAACGTGTACTCAGGGGCAGAATAAATATTAGACCTATACACATGTAGAAAACATGTACAGTGGACTCTCTCTGTCTGAACACCCTTTAATGTGAACACCCCGGTATTATGAACACATTTCGGTGGTCCTGGGAAACTCCATAGACTTAACATTGGTTGAACTCCCTGTATTCTGAACACCCTCTAATCTGATCACCCCTGCAGTATTATGAACGCTACTTTTGGTTCCCATTGTACCTTTACCTCTCCCTAAACTGAAACGTGCAATCAGAATTAGGGTTATTCCCCTAGCATGAAAATGTGATGGCTTTACCTGTCTTGAGGCTAAGATCAACGCCAAGGAAAATAGACTTTAGCCTCAGCAGTTATTCTCATCCAATCAGTTTTCAAAAGTCTCAAGTTGTTTATAAGTGTACATGTACATGTAACATATACAGTGTATTGGAATTAGGAAAATTCGAGCTTGTTCATTGATCTCCAATGGTAAGAGCTGCAGGGGGAATTCCCATTTTTAAATTCATTTTTTTCCGAATTTATGCATGAAAGTGTTTGTTTCTGCATTATCAGCTAATCCGTTTTTCTTTCTTTTTGCTTGGCAACGGAGACGTTTTTACATCATTTTGATATCTTAAACAGACAAAAGTCAGAAATAAGCAGAAAAACGAAAAATAAAAACTGAATCTTCAGTAAAAAATACAAAGAATTCTTTTATACAGTCTATGAAACTCACTTCATATTTATATTTCCCAATTTCTCTCTACAATGAACACTTCCGTTATCTGAACACTTTTGCTCGGTACCACGAGTGTTCAGAATAAAGAGAATCCACTGTATTATAATGTAAAAAAATCATATTTTGGAAAAAACTAAGATATTTGCCTGGAAAACCAGTGAATATTTTATAATAATATAATTCATTGCCCCTTTAAAATGGCAATCAATGCATACACCGAAGCATGGATGAGAAGCCTTCGTTCAGGGGCAATCTACATCCACAGCGATATTATATAAACATTAAGGCCCCTAAATAGTTAATATATATACATATAAAAAGTTCATATCCTGTTGCTAAAGGGCACATAAAAAGTCACTGTTTTCTAATTGTATTTGAAACCCTCTCTCCAGTTAATTAGGCTGATCAGAAATCCATGATTAAGACATTGTGTGGGGTAATAAAAGTCGTCAATTTGAAATATTCAGAGATGAAAAGGGAAGGTGGGGGTGATGGTGGGAGAGGGGGGTGAGGGGTATTAGGGTGTATAGGATACATTAAAGCATATCAGCATTGCTTATGGGCCTCATTACGGAGCATAACGAGCGGGAAGAGCGGTCCTTTTCATATCATTAACATTCCAATTAACGAAAACTTTGTATATATTGTACAGTCTGCGTATCTATTTTTTATTTCCTCCATTTCATAGTAGTAGAAGAAGAAGATATCAGAGGTTGTCTTCAGGGGGCAGTTATGACGTCTAATTAAAGCAGAAAACACTGAATTTTCAACCTACAGTTTATATAACCTTTTTTTTAAAAAAAGGGAGATGAAATGCTACAATTTGGTTTATAAAAGTCTAATTTCCAACATTAAAAATTGAGAAAGATAAAAACATTTCACACTTCCGCCAGAAGGCAATTATGAAAAAAAAATATTAAAGGAAAGGGTTGTAGCAAATTTTACGATTTAGATATAAAACGTACGCTCGTAAAAAACAAAAAAAAAATCAAAATTAGAAAGTTCTGCAATAAATTTTTATAAGCAGCATGAAATTTTTATGGAATTTCGTTTAATTGCCTACAAAATTTAAGATACACGCTACATATTAACTACTATAATTCTTAAGTATCATAAAAATTACAAAAACAAGCAAAAAATTGTGAATTTTGTATCATTTTACTTTTGAGCACCCGTGTATTATACAGGGGTGAACCCAAAAACCAAAAATCATTGTTCCACGAGCATGTCTACGTTTTTTTTTTCTTATAAAACAGACTTCTTATCCTACGACAACATAAATCTTTACTCTATTTGGTATAAAAACATGTCTGGCAATTTATTTATGCACCTAGAAGCACATTAAACCAATCTACAGTGGTGCACAAAAACTAAAATCAATATCGAGAATTACAAAGAAAACTGCGAATTTTATATTACTGATTCTTAATTATAAATTACAACATATTAATTTCGACAGCCAATGAAATATCTTAAGTGGTGTCCGAAAATATGTAAAAAGCAGCATAAAAACCCAAAATCTAATTTCAAACTTATTAATTTCTATATTCCCACAATTCTATCCATTTTGAAAGTAAAAAAAAACCAAATAAAAAAAAACTAAAAATCAAATTTCAAAATTACTAATTTACATATTTAGATATTTCCACCATTTTTTTCATTTTAAAAGCATCCAAAAACCACAATAAAAACCCAGAATCAAGTTTCAATATTTTCCAATATAAATTATTTTCAATTAAAAGATCCAAAATCCACAAAAACCCAAAATCAAATTTCAATATATGATTTAATTTCTATATTTCCACAATTCAATCCATTTTGAAAGCATCCAAAACTTACCATAAAAAAACCTAAAAATCAAGTTTCAACATTTTCCTTATTTTTACATTCTTTTCAATTAGAAGATATCAAAAATCGCCATAAAACCCCTAAATGAAATTAATATTATTAAATTTACACACTGTACAGATTTCCACTTAAACATTTCAATTTGAAAGTATTCAAAACCATTAGTAAAAAACCCAAAACCAAGCCAATAAAAACCCATTTTCAAATTTCAATATACATTAATTGATTTCAATATTCCCACTGTTCTATCCATTTTATAAGCATCCAAAGCCCAAAAAAAAAACAAAAAAAAAAAACTCAAAATCAAATTTCAAAATTACTAATTTACATACATTATTTCCACCGTTATTTTCATTTTGAAAGCACCGGCCACAATAAAAACCCAGAATCAAGTTTCAATATTTTCCAATATAAATTCTTTTCAATTAGAAGATATCCAAAATCCCTATAAAACCCCAAAATGAAATTAATATTATTAAATTTACATAATTCCCCATAAACTTTTCAAATTGAATTAAGCATCCAAAATACCACTAAAAAAAAAACCCAAAATCAAGTTTCAACATTTTCAAATCTTCAAAATCTTTTCAATTAAAACTTCTTCAAAAATCCACATAAAAACCCCAAATTTCAAAACCACTAGTAAAAAACCCCAAAATCCTTTTCAACATCGTTTGAAACAACCTAAATGAAAATCCTCATAAATACCAAAAATTCACGTAAGCCAAATTCACACCATTCATTCCAATTAGAAATTGCCAAAAATGGGTATAAAAACGCCAAAATCAAATTTAAACATTTCCCACAATCAAACCCATTTTGTACCAAAAACATCATTTTCCCCAAATTGCGTCCACGTTGCAAATAAAAGTAGTTGAAATGTCTAATAAAAGCCAGCATGAAACGTTAAGAAAAAAAAAAAGCATTTAAAAGAGGGTCTCAAATGACACTAAATAAAAATCAAGTCTTTTTCGCTAGCTTCCACGTGCTATTTTAATCGATTCTCTTCCATTTAATCCAAGCTAGGGGTCAACAGTATCACCAAATATAAACGATCAGAATTGAATAGTGGACACTAGCTGCATGCGTGTCCTGCATTAAATCCCAGCCATCGTAAACCCATCAGAGGTTGTCCAAGGGTCAAGTGGACAAGAAAAACACAAAACAACAAGAAGAGAAAAAAAAAAAATGTAATTACTTCTCTGGTCATCTTGTCCAGCTGCTCCCCATCGAAAAACACGAAAAGAGGGGGAAAATTAAGGGTCTGACCAATAACGAAACAACTAATCGTCTGACAATAAAAAAAAAAAAGAAAAATCCCCATAAAAACCATGGGGCTTTTTTGTGTTTTTGCCAATCACACACACACACACACACACACACACACACACACACATAAGACGGTAACGATACGTCAGAAGATAGTTGACCATTGGACGAGAAATCAAGAAGAAGAAGAAGAAGAAGAAGGCTATAAAAACTCAAAAATAAACACTTCACACCATCGAATGTCCTTTTCATTGGATTTTTAAGACATTACCGTTTCGTAAAAAGGATAATAGCAATAACTGTATTGAAACATCTGTCCTACGAACGATAAATACACCGAGTGTTGATAAATTCAATAATATCAACAACAACAAAAATATTAAAATGCTTTCTGGATATATCGAAGATAAAAATTTCAACATACTATCAAGAGTTGAAAAAAATCATAAAAAAATGTTGAAAATCTCGAGTTAATTGGAAAAATATAGTGGACCAGTATGGTTAAATATATGCGTACTAAAATTCAAGGATTTCAAGATATATCCTTAACATTTTTTTAGGAATAGCTATAAAAAAATAAAAAAATTATAGTATTTTGGTCCAATAAGCCACAATTAAGTACGTTTTATAAACATTATTTCCAATATTTCGAATTTATATAAAATAAAGATATTGATGTAAATAATCAAAATAGGTTTGAGCAATGACCTCGTGCATGCGCAGTAGTAAATTTACGTCATGCTCAAATGCCAATGACTAAATTTACGTCATGCTCAAAAAATGTTCATAAATCAATCCTATATTGCGCACCGTTTTCATATGGTAAGGGAAAAAATCCTGAGCATGACTAAATGCACCAATCAGGATTCATAAAACAGTCACGTGGTCTAGGTGCAATTCGAAAAATAAAAAAATGTTGAGGAACCGTTTCATTCCTCAAAAATATGCTCATATGTCTGAGTGCCCTTAATGTAATAAAGTGTACATGTAAAAAATGAAAATGTCATATATAAATTCAGGATTGCCACCGATATTTCAAAACCGTCTTGTCTGACTTGAGCTCAATTTGCCTGACTTTCCCTAACTATTTTTCATTTCCACGACTTTGCAGGTCAGTGGCAACAATGTAAATTACAATAAAAATTTGAATTAAATTGTATATGAAATTTTTATGCATAATAAATTAATTAATGCTAAAATAAGTGTCGTACACAAAAATTACACGATATTTTCCAGGGTTCCAGCAGAAATCAAACGTAAAACTTCCCTGACTTTTCCTGGTTATAATTTCAAAGGTTTTGAAAGCAATTTCCATGACCACCATTTCTTATTATATATAGATTAAGGCCAAATGTTACCCAACATTAAGAGAAAATTCACAAGACCTAGACTTTCAAGACCCCTTGTTTTTTTACAGTAGTGTAACCAAAATCTTAACATTTTAATCAAAACAAAACCATTTTTTATCAAAACAAAACCATTTTTTTTAAAAAAACAAGTATTTAAAAAGTAGTATATACCGGGACTATTAAATCAATTTTTTTTCAAATCCCATAAAACCATTAATGCCTAAACGACATGAAAGCATTTTCAAAAATGAACTTGGAAAAAGTTTGTGGGTAAAATGAGGAAGTCTACACAACAATTTTGGAAATATTTTTCAACAAAAATAGTGGATAAAAAAAGATGCAAATTGCGTTGGTTTCTGGAGTGTGACATTTTTTTGGGTTAGAAACATATTCGACTAAAGATCCATTAGCTATACAAGGATTTTCGTTTTCGCTGTCTGAGTGTCATTTCACATCGACACACCATGTGACAAAATTTAAAACTTCTTCCACAATAAAACGTAGAAATCGAAAATAAGGATTTTATCACAAAACCAAAATATCCCCAATGTCATTGCATTGAAAATCAAGCACTATTCCAACCTTATTTAAAACTTAAATTTCGATATTAAATGATATCAATAGTGAAGAAATTGCAACTGTGAAACCAGTTTTTTTTTTTGTAATTTCAAGCTAAAATTTAAAAAATGGAATTGAATTAAAATTGCAGTTTATGAAAAATGCCTTTTTATATAATATGAAACTGTCTAAAATTATGTTTGAAAATGTAAAATGGCAGGTACATGGTTTTAGATTTAGGGTTTACATATAAAAAAATTAACACAGCAAGGTAAGGACCTGATCTTGCGGCTTGTACTAATACTATAACATAAAAAGCTTCAAAGGTAAAATTTGTAAAAACTGCAAATTAATAAATAGCAGTTTATGAGAAAATATTTACGTTTTTAAATCTGATTATAAGCCGATAATTTTTTTTTTAAAACATGACAGCTAGGTTATCTCGGTCTTACGTTTAGCGTAAAATTAACATTTTAAGGATAGCTAGGACCAGCCCCAATTCTGAATTATTTAAAAAGCAACAAGTAAATTTTTAAAATAAATTGGCTCTTCTTGGTGACATTTTTCGACACATTTTCATGGATCCGGTCAAACGCGCGTGATTCGTAAAAATGTCAGCCAATGTTACGTCTGTTTAATTAGCAGTTGGGGCACGCATCGTACAGCGTAAAGGTCCTTGTTGAAAGGAGTGTTTGAGAAAAAGCCATTTTGTTTAGTCGTTTATTGCCTCCATTGATTTCCAATAAAACAAACAGAATTTGTGCTTTTCTCATTCGCCAGCGACTAATTTGGCTCCTAATCTGGCACGCTCTTTCGTAACAAAAGGAAATCCCTTTTTGTTTCACCGCATGAATGTTTAATAACCCAGCCTGGCATAGGAAGAGAGAGTGGCCAGATTAAGAGGGCAGGAATTCCGTCCCATCGTCCGATTTCATAGTTTATGCACGATAACAATTATACCGATATCGTCGCACGCGATAAAATGCTCCCCGTGTAACGGAGAAAATCAACTTAGGAAGACGACAATTGAATACGATTAACGAAAGATAGCCCTTTGCTTTTATAACAATCGTAACACTCTCCCAAACAGCCATCAATCTACTCCAAATAAGCCACTCGTTTGCGTTCATTACGACCGCATTAGCTACTCGTAATGCCGAAGAGTGTCATCCACTCGCCAAAACTCTTACTACAAAACGGTGGGATTTAGCATCGAACAGACGCGGTGAAAAATTAGTAAACATGCCACGGATGGATCCTCAAATTTTACTAAAATGTAATTTACAACTCCAACTGAGTCACTTCGTCATTCGCTACGCCCCTCCTTTGCTACTAAGCCACTCCGACACAAAACCACTACCCTAACACAAAGCCACTCCTCCGCTGCATAGCCACTCCTCCGATCAAAAGCCACTCCTACACTAAACCACTACTCTAACACAAAGCCACTCCTCCGCTGCATAGCCACTCCTCTGCTCCAGGGCCACTCCTCCGCCACAAAGTACCACCTCTGATACAAAGCCACTCATCCGATACAAAACTTCACCTCCACTACAAAGCCACTCCTCAGCTACAAAACCTCACCTCCACTACAAAGCCCCTCCTACGCTACTAAGCCACTCCTCCGATCAAAAGCCACTCCGACACAAAACCACTACTCTAACACAAAGCCACTCCTCCGCTGCATAGCCACTCCTCCGCTCCAGGGCCACTCCTCCACCACAAATTTAAGTCCCACCTCTGATACAAAGCCACTCATCCGATACAAAACCTCACCTCCACTACAAAACCACTCCTCAGCTACAAAGCCTTTCCTCCACTACAAAGCCCCTCCTTCGCTACAAAGCTTTTCCTACGCTATAAAAACACTCCTCCGACACAAAGCCACTCCTCCAACACAAAGCCACTCCTCCGCTACAAAGCCACTCCTCAGCTACAAAGCCACTCCTCAGCTACAAAGCCACTCCTCAGCTACAAAGCAACTCCTCCGCTACAAAGCCACTCCTCAGCTACATAGCCACTCCTCAGCTACAAAGCCACTCCTTCCTTACCAAGCCACTCCCCGCTACCAAGTCACTCTAATGTTACTAAAGCTGGCTACAAACTACCATAACGACACATTATATATACGACGCTCATCCTCATGCCAAGTGAAAAAAAAATAAAATGCATTTTTGTGAATTGTCCAGAAATCTATATCACGGTAGACTCAAGTACGATGCTCACACTGTTATCAAGTCATACTCATCAAATCACGCAAAAAATGTATCCAATTTTGATAACGTGGATCCGAGCATGTTCGTAATGACGTGCGCTCGTGTGATGTGATGGTAATTTGTAGTCATCTTAAGTTACCCTCTAATGCTACCAAACCACTCCCACTAAGAAAGCATTTATTGCTAAGCCACTCCTCTGCTGCCAAGCCACCCCTCTATAACAATCAGCAACAAGGCGCTATCAGTTTATGATCAACAAACAACCAATGTTTTGGTTTCCTATAAATTTTCTAAAGTTTGCGATCAGATTATATCCACATTTTGGGGTAGCGGTACTAGAAAGCCGAAACACGGCCCCAATCGCCTAGTCCCGTACGGAGCGGAAGAGGAGGGGGTGTGATGAAAATGGGTTAAAGGGGAGTCCCTTTCAAAATCCATCTTCCCAGACAAAATGACAATGGGGATCCCGTGTGTTTTATAGCAGTGTATATAACCGTATAGCTTTCAGTCCGACCATTAATTAATACGAGAGGAACCTGATAAGTAAAGCAATTACGATCCCAGCGCACGTTACAACGAGAAAAGAGCAAAAGTAGAGGCACACGAGAGTCTCTGTAGATGCAATCCTTAGTTAATTTAGTGGAAGGGGTCTCATTAGTCGAAAAGACTAAATGTAAAAGGGCTCGATGTGAAAGGGATGATGATGTGTGTGTGAGGGGGGAATAAGGTCCTCCCGAAAAGAAGAGATGCTTGGGATAGAAGATCAAAAACCCGAAAGACAATTTACTCTTTTGAAAATGAAAAAAAGGATAGGAGGGGGGGGGGGAGAGAGAGAGAGAGGGTGGATAGGGTGAGGAAGACAATCCATAAAGAAAATATGGTAGACGCTATACGTGTATAGAAAACGAGGAGAAATAAACGATGCAATAAAACTAAATAATCTTCGGAATAAATTAAACTCAATATCCATCGAGGCGAGGCTATTATTCTCCTGAAAATTCACACTCATTGCCAGCTTAACAGCATTACCGAATATTTCATATCATTCAATAATGGCTGCCGAGTCAGCAGCCGAGCAATTCAGCGCAAATTCAAGTTATCGTAAAAGAGAAAGGAATGACGACTAGAAGGTTCGTGCTTATATCGGTTACAAAGTTATACAGGTTCATCTCTGCCGGCAAGATGTCGAAGAAAGAATAAAGATAACTATATCAGAGGATGAGACCAATTTTAAACTTGGGTTGCTTAAATATACATATTGTACTTTTAGAAGTCCTTGCATATTCTTGGACTGGATGCAGGAAGTTTTCCATCAAGGATCTTTGAAGGGAAACTGATGAAAGACTACAGAAAGTTATTTTGGAGATGGTAGGACACATCTTAAAAAGACTTTGAATAAAAACATTTTAAAAGTCAGTAAAAAGATTGAGCTGTGAGTCGTACAAAGACAAGTTATCGACGACACTGTCTTGCATCGTACTGCGCGTGCGAATTACGAAACTGAATCGCGCGCATCAACCATACCTGCTTATCGTGCGGGAAAACGACTCATGGCAAATGTTAGCAGACGAGTCCATCAAAAATTGCTGTAAATTTTACAATGCGTTTGCGCTATACATATGGCGCTTCAACTACAAGACACGCAGTTTGTGAATTTTATTTTGAACGCCGTGCACAAATGCGGCTCGAGTGGTGGCGCTAAACGTAACTCGCTTTTACCAAAAGACCAGTCATCAAAAACGTATTGATGACCAGCCGCACAAACTCAATATGGGCTTTACGTTTTTGAAAATTGAATCGTAGCGTAATTTCAAACGTAATCGTAAAAGGCGAATGTTTTTTTTGCGTTTTTTGCTCAACAAATGTGCCCCGAGTGGTGGCGCTAAACATAAGTCGCTTTTGCCAGAGGACGCGTCATCGAAAACGTATCGATGACCAGCCTCTCAAACTCAATACGGGCTGTACCTTGTCGAAATTGAATCGTAGCGCATTTTCAAACGTAATCTTAAAAGGTGAGTGTTTATACGTGTTTTGCTCAACATATGTGATTCGAGTGGTGGCGCTAAACATTAAGGCGCTTTTGCCAAAAGACGCGACATCAAAAACGTATCGATGACCAGTCGCCGGACTTACGTTTTCGAAATTGAATCGTAGCGAATTTTCAAAAGTAATCGTAAAGTGTTTTTACGTGTTTTGCTCAATCTTTTTATTTGTATCAGTTTACGTGCACCATTTCAAGACTCGAACAATATACCACAAAAATATATATATATAAAAAAGAAGACTAGTTCATTAGGCAAACTCCTATTTCTGTATACTTTTTCTTATCCACTTTTGGCAAAGGAGTTGATTAGCGGCATCTTATGCTGGTACCCCCATAAGATCTCCCCATCTCAAATTATTGCTAACATATATATATATATAGGGTATAAGACAAGAGTTGCTTTTTTTTCTTCTCTTCTCTAACATATCTAAAAAGGGAAACAATCTTGAACCTCTCATTTTTTTCTCTCTTCTTGTCTCCGGTGCATTTTTAACAATTAATTTCAACAGTTTTTTTTATCAGATAAGAAAAAAGGCAAGAAGAAGAAGAAGAAGAGTTTTCTGGAGTGGATTGGGAGCAGCTACATTTTCAGTATTAAAATTAGGAAGAAGATTTATGCGGGCTCCTTATAATTGACTTGTCACTTTTATATTTAGATTTATTTTATACCCGGAGACACTCTCTTATTTGTATTACATCCTGATGAATGACAAAAGGAGGGAAAAGAAAAGCGTCTTATCTCCGTTATAAGACGTCTTAAGGGGAGGCCGGGGGTAGATATAACTAAGTGACATCAAATAGCTGCTAAGGGTACCCCAAAATTCAAACAAATGTCCTTTATGGTCGACCCTCGCATTGAAGCACTAAGAGGCACCCTGTATTGACCGAATGAAGAAAATATAAGACGAATGCAAATATTTCTCATATCTAAGAATAAGACATTTTCATTTCAATAAAAATGTCTCAAGACGTAAGATAAATACACTTTTAAGACAGTTTTTCAATAAGACAGTTGAAAGTCTATAAATATTAATACATCTTTCATTTGGTTGATACTGTCTTGAGACTTAAGACAAACACGCATCTTATATAGAAAAGCGTCTGTTTTAAGATATTTTTAGCAAAACGATGTCTTAAATCTTGTCATTGTCTTAAAAATTACTTATTCTCAGGACTACAAGATGTGAAGTGTCAGACTTAAGATTCTTTTAGCAAGATGATGTCTTAATTCTTGTATTTGTCTTAAAGATTACTTATTTCTTAGTACTACAAGTGCTAAAAAGTGTCAGTCTTAAGATATTTTAGCAAAATTATGTCTTAAATCTTGTTATTGTCTGAGAAATTACTTATTCTCAAGATAGCAAGAGCTACAAATTGTCAGACTTGAGATATTTTTAGCAAAATTATGTCTTAAATCTTGTTATTGTCTTAACAATTACTTATTCTCAGGACCACAAGTGCAAAAAGTGTGTGTCTTGAAATATTTTTATCTGCAAGATGATGTCTTAAATCTTGTTATTGTTTTAACAATTACTTATTCTCAGGACCACAAGTGCAAAAAGTGTGTGTCTTGAGATATTTTTATCTGCAAGATGATGTCTTAAATCTTGTCATTGTCTTAAAAATTACTTATTCTCAAGATAGCAAGAGCTACAAATTGTCAGACTTGAGATATTTTTAGCAAAATTGTCTTAAATCTAGTCATTATCTTAAAAATTAATTATTCTTAGGACTACAAGTGCTAAAAAGCGTCTGTCTTAAGATATGTTTAGCAAAACGATGTCTTAAATCTTGTTATTGTCTGAAAAACTTGCTTATTTTTAGGATTGGTAGAGCTTCAAATTGTCAGACTTGAGATATTTTTAGCAAAATTATGTCTTAAATCTTGTTATTGTCTTAAAAATTACTTATTCTTAGGACTACAAGTGCTAAAAAGCGTCTGTCTTAAGATATGTTTAGCAAAACGATGTTTTAAGAAATGTTTAGCAAAACGATGTCTTAAATCTTGTTATTGTCTGAAAACTTGCTTATTTTTAGGATTGGTAGAGCTACAAATTGTCAGACTTTAAGATATTTTAGCATTATATCTTAAATCTTGTTATTGTCTTAAAAATTACTTATTCTCAGAACTGCAAGAGCTAAAAAGTGTCATAAGATATTTTTATCAAGATGATCATGTCTTAAATATTAGTCACTAATTTTCCGAACATGATATAAGACATTTCAGGGTTGCTACCAAAATTAGCAACTTGATTTCCCTGACTTTCCCTGATTTTTCCTGACCAAAGTTTTCTTTTTCCC